>PNEQ01080665.1:98779-118265 GCA_003012365.1 Medauroidea extradentata
GGGGGGGGGGGGGGGGGGGGGAAGACACACAGAGCACTTCCGCGTAGGTGGTTTGGGATAAAATAAGCACTTTTGAATCTCTAGTTACTTTTTTCCATTCATATTATTCATAATTCCCTCGCACTTATAAACAAGCCATCCTTAACAACGTACAAAGATCGTTACCCCTGAGTTTACTGTAATACAATTTTAACTCATGCCTAAAGACATGCAAAAATTCGCGTTATTTCCTGACAGCTGACTTGACTCCAAGTGACTATAGCCTCGTTCGACGTCTCCCGCTGGCCAATATTGTCGTGACTTGCCGTGGAGAATGCTTACACGGCAGAGAGGCCAATCTCCGTAAAGACGTAACACACGCGGGGGAGCGGTGGCTAAATGGTCAGACCATTCGCCTCCCATTAGGGCGATCCGGGTTTGATTCCCGGCGGGGTCGGACCCCGGATTTTCGCATTGTAGGGATCGTACCAGACGATGCTGTTACTCGGCGGGTTTCCTCGGGGATCTCCCGTTTCCCCCGCTCTTTCATTCCGGCACCGTTCCACACTCACCTAATATCACGCCTCACCAGCGATAAAGACCTCGATGTTAAAAGCTGACCAAAATCTCCCACTCACTCTCGCCCTGTACACATCAGTCTGCACGTGCACAGGCTGGACTGCTGGCTAACCTATATTATGTGTATTACTGTGAGTGAGAGATTTTGGTCAGCGCTTAACATCGAGGTCTTTAACGTTGGTTCGGGGGTGACATGAGGTGAGTATAGAGCAGCGCCGCAAATGAAGGGGCGGGGGAAACGGAAGACCACGAGACAATCCGCTGATCAACGGCATCGTCAGGAGAAATTCCCACATGTGAAAATCCGGGGATCCGCCGCGAATCGAACCCGGTTCGCCTTAGTGGGAGGCGAACGGACTGACCACTCGGCCACTGCGACCCCACGTGTGTTACTGTGCGTGGAAGTTACACCGACACCTGTCAGGTTGTTATATGATGTTACGTAGACTAAGTACGCAAAAATATAATTGTTTTGTTTGCTTTCTGACTATATAAGTACTTATTAAACATCCGTACTGTTATGATTACAAGAGCCTCGCCTGGAGGACGGGCTAGCGACGACGACAGTCCAATTATGTCAGTAGTTGCACAAGACAAGAGCCTCAGCGATTCTCCTTACGTGCGCTGAAGTGCAGCAATATAACACTACGTATCACGAGAATCGTGGTCTTTGTCAATCAAGTCTTCCTGCCGTCGTTAGCTCGCCAGGATGGTGCTGGGTCGAAACCCACGACGTGCCGCCGTGCGTTCATAACCGAACTTTACGTCAAGAGCCGCCGGCTTCATGCTACCGTTTAGGTCGAAGGTGTCCGCAGAGTCACCAATCGTAGATTATAATATAAACTTAATGATCTAAACAGCCGCTCTCCTACTATCTAAATTATGTAGTACAACCTTGTAGTATTCTGTATTCTAAACTATTTAGAGTCAAGCCATCTTATTTAGATAATGTATTTCATTAAATTGCTACCCTCACATGTAGCATTCTCCCCTAACTAGTTTCAGTACAAGTACCTACCTCTGACTACAGCCATTCAACCACTTGAACTACAGTTAAATAAGTGTTTTATAACATCTTGTGGAGGCGCCGTATCTGTAACTATAATTATTTGTAAAACATAATTTTCAAACGTGTAATTTCAGTGCGACGAAGGTTTATTGCAGCTACTTCCGTAAAGTGGAGTGAATAGGAACGCTGGGGCGAATAAGCACGAACTTACAACTAAACTCCTCGTTCACATCTTTACCTTGAATAAAAATAATATTTTCATAAAAATGCTCATTGTAAATATTATTAACTTGCCTATCTAAAAACTCCGTTTTCAAAACATAATTCAAACAAACTATTTATGTAAAATTGTGTCTCTGTTCACCCCAGCGCCTATATGTACCCTAATTTACGTTATTTCCATGCATCATGTAACTACATTTTGTGGCACGGCAGTGTGAAAAGGCCGTTACTAACTATGCCAGAAGGCTTCACAACTGAGTTTAAAATGCGCGTGGTCGATTAACAGTGGTATCGTGCTTTCACTGGAGTGTTGTTCTTTCGTAAAGTACCAGCGACCCCAATTTTTGGCTCCAGTTTGTTTCAGTGATGCCTCGTCTGCACGAGACATAGGATGTATTCTTGATAAACTGCTACACATAAATAATAATGGAATCTTTCATTAATTTGCCATGCAGAATCATTGCAAGGTGAATTACTGGTTACATTTCAAGAATAATTACAAGTCCAATATAAGATGAACATATAACATCTTATGATCTACAAAATTCATCACAAATATCTTCTACGCCTCAACATTACCACATTTACCAAAAATATTTTAAAACAGAAGTTATTGCAGAAAATCTATAAATAAAGTTTGGAAACTAGCGCTCCCTAATAATGTTTTACTGCAAATCACAGACGTACGGTACAACAGTAACATTACTATGATTGGTACAGTCGAATGAGAAACGTCCTTCCACAAAGTCACGATACCAACTACAACGCAGCAAAACTGGAGACGTGCACATACGGCAGTGAAACAAGTTGTTACCGGCATGTTTTTCGCGAAAATCAGGGATTCGTATGAATTACTGTAGTAGGATCTCAAAGAAAATAATTCTACCCCATTCTCAGTCCGGATTTATAACGTCGATTAAAATTGGAACTACACTTTTTTTAAACGTACTAACAAGAAGTGCCAGCCAAACAAACGCCGTTCGTGTATTAAAATGAATTGTCTGTCTGTAACATTGCGTTCCCAGGTGATTTGTTATGAGTGCGCCCCCTATAAATATGGTGGGAAAAGTAGTCGGATTACACGGGGGCTGGTTAAGGGAGGGGGAGCAGAACGGGTTATCCAAAATACAAGGCGAAATTTGTTTCCAAAACGGCCCTTAATTATTTTTAACATCATTTTGCATTATTCAGAGTTTTCAAACATTTTTGGTTTCAAAATTTTGTTAGGAAATAAAAAAAATACTGTAATTTATTACTTTTAATCTTAAATTCAGTATCAATATAATTGATTGTAAATTAATTTAAATTGCCGAAAAGTTTAAACCAAGAACTTTCAGTAATTTTCCCCCCATTTTTTATTTTTCGGAAAAATTTTGTACTTTAAAAGATAATAAAAATAGCCATGTATATTTCTACAAACTTCTTGAATAATTTGGAGTGCTAAGAGTGAATGTCTGTGCGATTCAAAGGTACATTAAATTGAAAACCACGCGAAACAAGTCGTAGTCAATAGCCAGTGTAATATAACGAAGACTTGAATGGCAAGCACCTACAGATTGGACGCGAAGCAAGCTCCTCATGAATGAACCCTCCATGGCCGGCGGGCTTGCTGATGCTAATCAAACCCGTGGGCGGGCAAGTTTCGACCAGAGGAGGGCGAATTCACCCTTAAATCACTCTCAGCACGCGAATACTGCCTTAAAAGACGAATGGGGAAATCCACTGAACCACGCCGAATACGCCGATGTCTCTTCCTAAGTCTGGGATTAGTAAGTTAGATAACGTAGCAAGAAGGAGCAAGAAAAAATGAGAGGGAGGACACAGTGACCAAGGGACCCCCTCCCCCTTATTTTCCACAAAGAAAGTTTTTAAATTACATTTAAAAAATTATAATTTCATAATTTTATTGTTTGGTCTTTAGGCGTACTAACGACACTTAATATAATTATAGACTGTTTAGGATAAACTGAACAATGCTTAAAATTTTCTGTGAGCTATTACGCCGCCATATTTACTATTTTAAATACGAAAACTTCCGTGTAACACAAAACTAGTGTAAACATTACACAACTCTGAAAACTTTACTTGTATAACCCCAATAAATACATATTTATTATTATTATGTTTAATGTTGGGAAGTGCTCACTTTAAAGTATAGCATAAAACATGTGATTTTCCAGTTGTAATTCTTGATTTTCTGAGCAAGTGTTTTATCCGGCTCGGACTTGAAAGTGAGGGATCATACAGCCCGGATGAAAAAAAAGGATGACAATTATGTTTTCATTGGAAGAAGGTTGATTTTACTGCGCGACAGTTACGCAAGACATGAAATCTTATGGAAACATTTACAAGACGCTCGTAGGAGAAATTAGTTCGAACTCTGTGGATAAAATGTCGGTGGCAGATGCTGTGCGCGATCCCCCTGTGTTATTCTTACACTGAAAGAAACGTATTTTTGTAGAAACTCTACTTCAGTTAAAATACTAGTGATAACAGTCCGTCAAGTTTGATTTGTATGTACTATCTGGTTTGTTCATACAACAAATTGTCTTGTACAAGTAACAATACAGTCTGTAAGATACCGACAACCATAGAGGACTTACGTCCATATGTTAACAGAAATGGCAACTACAAAAATACTTTTCTTTTATTGTACAGAAAGAAAACTACGTACGAAAATTAAAACCAAGACAAGCGGACGGAAGTAAACTGAAACGTGATCCCTTGTGCTGCATCAGTCGCTAGCGGCACAGTGCTGTAAATATGGCAATTATATTCAGAGAAATGCCAGATATGAATCTTTGCTACATACACACATCTGTTGAACGAATTTCTGTTATTCCACGAACTGATGGACTGCAAGTGTCCGATATCAAATTGCTTGTCAATACTCTGCTGCGTATATGCCTACACTGAGAAAAAAAAAATTGTTAGTGCAAACAAAACGTGTTTGAATCAACCAAAACATACGTTTCTATAGGGGCAATTAGATATTTGTTTGCTCGTACCAAATTATTTTGTTCCCTCGATTTGTTTGAGGCAAATGGCTGTATTTTGTTAACAGTACAAAAGATTTAGCTGGTGATAAAATATTTTGTTGGACACATTAAATGAATATGCAATATTTTAAGAACTAAAAAAATATTCTTATAAATTTAAACATTTTCGGAAATTAAAAAAAATAAAGTATGGATAGGCTGGGATTTGACACATTAGCCCTTGCCTTGCCTTTTTATATTCATGACCTAACCAACTGAGCTGCGAGTGCTTCGGTGGCGATGCATTTGTTATTTGTATTGGAATAGGAATTTTTTTACCAGTATTTTTAAACATGTTTGTCTTCCGTCTGCGAGGAGGTAAGCGACGTCAAATAATAGTATTAAAATGATTGCTGTCCACCACAGTATAAAGAACGAGACGTGCGGCTGCGGGGTTTTTCAATTTTATAGCATTTTCTTCTGTGATCAATCGAATTAGCCACTTTGAAATTATAACTAAACTTAAGATCCTTTAATTATGCTGATTAAGAGTTTAGACGCCCTACTTATCGCACAAGCTTATATTTTGAAAATCGAGGTACAGTGTTCGCCATCTTGTTGCTCACGCACGCCAGACTGCCACCTTCCGCAAGTCAACCAAATGAATACAGTTTCGTCAACAAAATAATTTAGTCCATTGAAAAAAAATTGTTACTTCAAAGCAAATCACTTGTAGTTAACAATATTATTTTGTTGACAAGTTGTAACGAGTTGTTTGTATACACAAAATATTTATTCGACGTCCTATAGTAACCAAATATATGTTTGGCCCAAACAAAGTGCGTTTAAATGAATAATTTGGTCGAGGGAAATAATTAAATTTGTTTGGAGGACTCGAGGCTCGATCTTACCAACAAAATATTGTTTAGCTGAAGCAAACATAACCCAAACAAACATATTTAGTATAATGAAAAATTCTTTCTCTCAGTGTAGTTGTAAACATACTGGTTTACATACTGTATACCCGATTGTAATATACTGGATACGAACTTGAAATTAACGTTATTATACGCCACTTACCTCGATGTAACTGTAAAAGAAACCTTGACAAATTTCAGCTAGAAATTGCAATCAAAGGCAATACCAAAAACTTTATCTCGTTCAAAATCGTCAAGTACCTTTAAAAGCAAAATAGCTGAAGTCCTTTTAAATACTAACGCAGCAAGATTTTATTGCCATAATTATATGAAAAATTTAAAATTCAATAAATAATAATGACGCAAGAAATGTTAATATGTGCATATAATAAGTAAATACTAAAAAAAGTAGTGGTATGTGACAAAAAATTACACTTCTGAGCGAAATTTAAAAGCATTTGCCAGAATAAATTAAATCGCAGAGTACGGTAGCGCGTATTAAATTATATTCTAATTTTAAATAAATATACAACGGAAAAATTAAATCTAGGCAAATAAAGAAATATGTGCAGTTTAGTTCTAGCCATTAGATAGGGTCAGTACGGTAAACGAAACCCGGACCCTGTACAAAAACCTGACCACTCCCCCGACGTTTACAAATTTGCTACCAGCTAAACTTAAAAACAATGTATAAAATCGAGGGAGGACGAAGGAGGAAATGTGGAATGCAACTACGAGCGAAAAGGGAGAACTCCGAGAAAACCCACGGTCCGTCAGCAACGTACGTCGTATCGAGCCCGAATCGCTGAGCAGGGAAGCATCTAAGCTCCGCCCCACCCACCCACCAATTCTCTTACACTACACAGTACACATTTTTTTGTACTTTTACAAAATAGGCTATATATTGTAAACTTTACTGAAAAAGCTTGGAAATATACACACATGCCTCCCTATTACAAATATTTTTAATATATACAAGTAATAACTGTACATAGACGAATGAATTCGTGTATAATTTACAACAATTGTTCTAAGTATCACAATTTTTTTTTGTAAAAGTACAACTTACATTTGTACAATTTGACACGCCTTCGGAGTTGATTTCGTTTCACATCAAAAACTTTGCTCATAAAAATATATCCCACTTATCCCCAGAAGAATTTGTAAAATTAAGACCACTTTAGTTACTGTGGTATTCTTGTTGCAGTGCCTAGACTGATAAATATTTTGACATTTGTTCACAAGCTTTTTCTTGTAAAAGAATTAATTTTTTAACCGTGTAGGGTGAGCGTAATTATTAATAATCCTCGCCATGAAGTTACGCGTTAATGTTAATTTTAATGTTTCATTACTTTACCAAGGAACTTGCATCTACCGCATTCCCGTGAAACTCAAGTGTTGTAGACAATTACGACTTCTGGGAGGTCCCCAAGACGTGGACACTGATTGTGCGGCACGGTTAAGTACAAGAAAACTCGCGCGCCGCGCAGGGGTTACTGTCTGTTACCTCTCAGAACATCCCCCCAACTTAATTAACCAAATAATTATCATTGTGGGATGAAGAAGCCGAGAACAACAGAGTAGCTGGGTGTCCCCTTAGACCTCTGCTAGGCCCGGGTATAGTTAGTCGGCGCGGTCGTACTTGGCCCTAATGCGGCCATTAGCCGAGAGTAATGAGAAGTGAGAAGTAGGGAGCGCTGGCGACAGCAACTCCTGCAAGAAGTGTGCTGCGCGTCTGTCGGAGGGGCTCTTAGCAAAACCCTTCCCCTCGAGGCGAGAGAGAACGTCAAAAAAAGTGACACAGTTGAGGAAGGTTTCAAAACTGCCACATGAAATGAGCATATCTGGAGTCACTGATTTTACGTACAGTCATTTTGGGTAACTTTGTACAATTACAGGGTAACATTTTACAAGACACTTTTTTTTTATAAAATGGCTTGGTGACCCTTTAAGTAGTAAGCAAACTTCATGAATGAGTGATTTTGGTCAGCGCTTAGCATCGAGGTCTTCAGCTATGGTGAGGGGTGATATGAGGTGAGTATGGAGCGGCGCCGAAATGAAAGGGTGGGGGGAAACGGGAGACCCCGAGAAAACCCGCCGACCAGCGGCATCGTCCGGTACAATTCCCATGTGTGAAAATCCGGAGACCGAACCCGCCGGGAATCGAACCCGGATCGCTTTGATCGGAGGCGACAGATCTGACTCCTCGACCACCGCGGGCCCCAGCAAACTTCATGATAAATAAACAATATCGAACAAGACCACAACAATAACCATGAAATCTGTTGTTCTTTCATTTGAAATTAAACTAGGCTGCCCTGTACAAAGTTACCCCAAGTAACTGTCAAACTTGTTTTTAACGTCTTACTTCCACGTCTTCAGCTCTGCTTTATTGTTGCCGGCAGCAGGTCTTTGTACAGGGGCATTACCCGACTGACCGAGCCAATGAGAATGAAGTTACTGCGACACCACGAGTGTGTGGTTTGCGGGTAGAACCGCCCCCCCCCCCCAAGACAATGGTCGCAGTGGCGTGTGGTGATTCTGCTGCAAGGTAAGATGTATTTGTTGTAAACTGTACTTATATGCCGGCCTCTCAGGCATAGTATTTTAACGGACGTCAAACTATTAGTATACTGGGTGCCTTGCAGCTAACTTGTGATTGGCCGCAATACATTGTGTTAGGCCCAGTTGTCTGGCTGTTACTGGTTCCTGCTGCGTGCAAAGAGATTGTACAGCACTGAGCAAACACCAGCTTACCTTGTAACTGCTCACCACACGCACTGGCTAATAGTCAAATACATTAAGAGAGCGTAGAAGATAAATAAACGCTGAAAACATCATTTGATTTCTACGCTTTTTTCGTAGCCAATACGGATAAAATACTCAATGACAATCCTAGATAATGGTATTTGTCAACTTTATGAGTAAATATTTATCCAGAATTACTAATTCGTTACGCGTGATCTCTTGCGCCGCAGTTAAATGCACGAGGTTTCGACAACAGAGATTGTGCCTCAGAAGTTCGTAACGCTGTAAACAATTTTGTTTAAAACTTTGGCTAAAACTATTGTCTAGGATTGCTATTGTTTAATATTCGCAAACTGGCTACAAGAAACCTACAGTTATAGATTAATGTTTTTAGCGTTGAATTATGTACCACGACCTCTTGAATCACTGACCACGAAGCAGAGCTGCAGATGTGCACTGAAGCTCTTGAAATTAGTTGGGGCAGATATATTTCACCAAAAATTTGTGACTCCAAGAATATCTTCTTGAATGTAGAGTAGGAAGATTACACTGCATTGACACCTTATACAGACATTAAATTAAATATCGTGTTTTCCTGTAAGATCGTATCAGTGAGTTTCACAATTTTGATTGGACTTATTTGTAGGGCGCTCAGCCAATAAATCAGAAGTATAACTAAATGTAGACCCCCTCACTAGAGACACGATTTTATGGCGAAAAGATTTTTGCAACATTTGGTTTCAATGCGTCAAGTGCACATCTGGAATTCTGCTACATCGTCTGTGATTTGATGATTTTACTCTCACTTGCCTTGGCAAATTACAGACGTACTGAGTCACAATAATCTTATTCTGATTGGTGCATAGTTAAATGACAAACGTGTCTGAACGAAGACACGCTACCAGTAATCATGAAACAGGGCTGCCGGTGTGCATGTGAGATACTGAAATAAAGTGGGCATAAAATATTTTCGCTACAAAATCGTAGCACTACCTATCACGTCGAAGCGATTAGCCAATGAGAAGCTGATGTCTACCTGTGTACACAGACAATTCTTAGGGGTTGTCTCACAGGTCAGTTAACTCGTCGATATATTTCGTGTTTCTAAACACAGGCTTTACAAGGTACGATACCACTCATATCCCAAGAACAAGGCATGGCACCTCGAGCAGAACACTTTCAACCTGAGAGCCCATAGGAGTCTGCCGTCCCCTGACATAACGGCAAGAAATGAGTCTTGTTCACGGTATAATACTAACCTTGGATACAGAAGTGGAACGTGACTGTGTTCAATCATCGTGCTAAACTAAATCGACACAATATTATTATATAAAATGAATAAACTGATTTATTTCAAACTGTATCGATTCACAATCTTTACACAATTTATTTTATACGCGAAATTATTACGTGACGTGTCCAGAGAGGTTAGACATTTCCCGTCGTCAGCCGTTACGCGCGGAAAGATACTAATTCGTTGAAAATAGAACTTTAGCGGGGTTTTTTGAGTGCTCACTTTATCACGAACCATCTATAACAATAAAATGATATCGCTATTTTTAAATGTGTGCAATAAGAACACAACGAGCAGTATGAAAGCCTAGGAGAGCACGAGTTCTACGGCCAACTTCGGCTCGTTCAGCACTTCTCTCTTGGAGGAGCTCAACAAGCAACAGCTTCCCTACCCCACTACATAGTTTATATATTTCAGCGTGCGTGAGTAGACGCGAGTGACGTACCTGTGAAAACCGCCAGCCGGGTGGCGAAGAAGAAACGCGGAAATGGCGGGTATAAGTCACGGAAGAAGGGAAGAAGTATACTTGGACCGGGCAAGTGGAGGAAGAGGAGAGTCGGGCGAGTGGTCCAGTTTTCACGAGGGTGCGCGAGCTGGCGACATCATCATTCGTCACCCTCGCGGCGGCCATATTAACTTCTTGCGCCCGCGCCTGCTCCTCCACCCATACGGAGTAATGGAAACAAAAAGGTTCGCGTGGCCGCCTGGCTCTGCACCCCCATCCCTCCACAAGGCGACAAGAAATGTAACTTGCCTTCTGCGCCTTATCTCATCTTCGTGAGCACTGATAAACGAGGTCATCTAGCACCCAAGGCACGCGGACTACGGGGCGCTTACCCATTTCCTCTCTTTTTTTATCCAGCCGGACACTTCACGAGAACCCTTGACTCGTGATGAATTGTGAAGCATGCCACTGAACAGTGTCCCAGACGACACGTTGCAGCCGACACGCGAAGAAACAAGTGAAGGGTGTCGGAAGAATACGTGGAATATCCATCCCCAGTCCAGAGTCAGGAAATATTTCGCGAATTGTTTAATGCGCCCGCCTACCAAAAGTGTGTTTGTGTGAGTGATGCATGGCACCAAGAGTGATGTTGACCGGGTCAAATGGTGCGGTATCGCCTCTACCACAAGACACTGAAAAGGCGTGCGGTGGTATCGTACATCACTCTCCCTTCTGACAATTACTGGTTAACAGTCTTTAACAAAGTTCATTGTATGTTTTTAGAGTAGTTTCACACGAATCCAGCTAGTTTTTTTTCTTTCAGATATAACTTGAAAAAGCTCCGCAATTATTTTTCTAACTGACGTGATCCTTGGAAACTACCGTTCCGTCATCGTTTGAAGTGTACATATAATTTTTTCGTACATTGGCACAATGAGCACATGTAAATAGTTTCGATGAAAAAAATTACGAACACACTGCAACACATTTCAAGCGCGTGGTACGCGGCGCCCTTAAGGATTAGTTCAAATTCAAACAAGTGTAGTATGAAGTTGGTAGAACGACTGGCTCACAGTCCAGGTTTCTTACAGCAGAAATACGAGCAAATACCAAGTTTGTAAGGAAGCAAGAACCATATAATTTTGTTTCCTGACCACTGGTGGGTCAGCGATCAATTAATAAATTGCACAGGCAGAAACACACGTTTAGGTACCTATAAAATTGACTTGGTGAATGTACCATATACATAATAGAACACAATCTATAATTACACTGGCCACGAACGTTTATGTGTGCGATCTCTTCACAGAAGATCGGGTATTCTAGCATGGATGCATTCTCCGCGGCCAGCCACGAGATTGTCGGCCAACGGGATGCGTCGAACGGATCTATAACCATTTGGAATCAAGTCTGCAGCCAGAAAAATGCACGTATATACTTCCAAGTCTAGAATACAAATGAATTAATCCGCGAAAATTTTCAGTTTCTATCCAACCACTTATGTCACCTAATCCCCCTCCCCTTTCCCAAGGCAATCCGGGTTCGAATCCCGGCGGTGTCGGTTCCCGGATTTTTGCATGTGTGAATCGTGTCGGACGATACCGCTGGCAGGCGGGTTTTCTCAAGGATCTCCCGTATCCCCCGCCGCTTCATTTTTACATCATGTCACCCTTCACCAGCGCTAAGGACCTAGATGTTAAGTGCTGACCAATATCTCTTCACTCACCAATCGCGCAAACCCACCTAGCCCCCCTCCCCAACGAAAAAAACTAATTCTTAATAGTGGTGAATTTTGAAATTTGGTAACAATATGCAGTTATTCACTCACTCTGTACCTGAGTGTTTTCTAGGCCATACTTCAGTAAATATAACGTCCTACTGCACGTGTGCCGGACAACGGTGGTAAAGTCGAATTCACAACATTCGTTACTAGGGAGGTTTCCTCAGGTATTCCCCTCCCCGGCACCAAAGCACTCGCATCCACTATATCACGTATACCACCTCGCTGTTAATCGTTGATCAAAATATTTTCACTACACTAACACCAGACAGCTCAATGTGACAACGGCAAGAGTATGAAACATAAACTGGACTGACGTGTAGTATTTTAGCATTACATATTTCAGCAACTGTTGAAGTCTCATACATGCAAGTTTGACTATTTCTGTTTTTGTTTTCGTAAGGCATTTTCAGTTGCAGCAACTTAAAAAAAAAAACTTATTTCATACAGGGATAAACAATTTCTCCAACATTGGTGTTAATAGCGAAAATCTGAAATAAAAACCAATAGGCGTGACTCCATAAGCTCTCCGTTGTTTGTTTACAGTGTATTTGGTCCATGCGTACACGAGTATACAATACTGTACGCTTATAAGAAATATACGGCTCTGTTTAAAAAAAAAAATAAGCACCTGATTCGTAAAATATTATTATAGAAGCAATTATTTGACTTAACGCCGTAATTTCCAACAAATAAAATTACAGGGACAAAACTTTAAACTAAACTCCGACAGCTAGTAGGGTGACAAACTGACCAAAAATTTCCAAGTGACAATGTATTTTTTACGAATAGCACATCATAGCGAGTAAAAAAAGTGATCTCGCGAACTTGACAACGTGGCAGGTTGTCCGCCATATTTTATTAAATATGGCGACCATACATGTGCAATTCTGTGCACATTTTGTCTGCTAGTTATCCGATTTAATGTTAGTTTCATATTTTACCTTCATTTAAGTAATTTACATACTTGTCTATCTTTAATGTTTTTATATAAAATCTACAAAACCTATTTTGTACCATCATTTAAAAAGTAAATTTTCTACACCGAAAACAATTCACTCCTGTGCTTCGTGCATGAAGGGCGTATTATTCTCGACACGAGTGCCCGTGTCGTCCGGGTACGTGTTGTGTATTACTTTCAGTGTGTAGGACGTCTCTTGATTCCTTTCGAGTGAGAAATTGACAATGATATGTTACTACAAAATAATGCTGGTTTTGTAGAAGTAGCTAGCGACTACATTGCCTAGTTAAGGGCAATCTTTAGCATTCATAATATGCACATAAAGGCATGTCAAAAGTCCAAATTTCCAAGTTACGCGATCATGAACAGAACATAAACCAACAAGCTCACTGAAGTGAAATAATTTACACTGATTAAATGTTACGGGCTACGAAATGAAAGAGAGAGAAAGAGAGAGAGAATGCGTGTGTGTGTGTGTGTGTGTATATATATATATATATATATATATATATATATATATATATATACACATATGTTTGTACTATACACACACACACACACACACACACACACACACACACACATATATATATATATATAAAGATATTTGCATTTCTAAAAAATTAGTGATAACCAATAATTAAGTATCTAAAAAGTCTCAACGTATTTATCGCTCTAAAATTCAAAAACCATTTTACATCGCTCAAATATACTGTCTTAATCAAATAGCAGCATTCCTCCTTGTAACTACGATACCAACTAGTTTAAGGCGTTCACGTGGCAAAAGTGCATAATTTTATACTTGTATGACGTAGTGTTTATTTAACAGACGTTACTTTTGACTACATTTTCCACTCGAGAAACTTTTCCAGCTCTCATAGTTTTCCCATTGCGGCATGTCAAAGACAAAATTTGCACGTTACGGGAACATGCTAATAACAAAAACCAACTGACTTACACGAATGACATAATTTATACTGAATTTAGATAGTATGGGTCATGTGCTAAAAGATTAAAACCACACAACTAAGTACCTCTTTAAAAAATAGCAATATATAAAACAATTATCGTTATTTTTAGAATTTTTCACAAAGAAATATGCTATTAGCATGTTCCCGTAACTTGCAAATTTTGACTCTGGAAAGACTATGAGAGCTAAAAAAAATTTCACGAGTGGAAAATGTAGTCAAAAGTAACGTTTGTAAAACTAACCCTACGCCGTACAAATATAAAATTATGTGTTTCTGCCACTTGAACACCCTTAAGGGTGTTCCAGTGTGGAAAAATCGTAATTTTATAATTGTATAAAATAGGGTTAGTTTTGCAGACATTACTTGAGAGTACAATTTCCTCTTACGAAAAAATAAATAGCTCAGCCAGTTTTTCCATAATTTCATATCAAAGTCAAAATTTGCATATTTTTACTTCATACAAAACTTGAAAACCAGTAAACATAATGAAATGGGAAAAAATCACATCAAAACTACATGTCACGGTCTACGGCTTGAAGCATATAGAAACCCTTTACAAAAAAATTTTGTACTTTAAAAAAGTTTTCTAAAATTTGCTAATTTTTTACTACTTTTAAAACTTTTTTTAAAAATACAAAATGTTTATATAAAGCGTTTCTATATGTTTCAAGCTGTACACTGTGTTATATAGTTTTGATGTGATTTTTTTTTCATTTCATTATGTTTATTGGTTTTCAAGTTTTGCATTAAGTAAAAATATGCTAATTTTGACTTTGAACTGACATTATGGAAAAACTGGTTGAGCTAAATTTTTTTCGTGAGAGGAAAATGTACTCTCAAGTAGTGTCTACGAATCTAACCCTATTTTATACAAATATAAAATTATGATTTTTCCACACTTGAACGCCCTTAATAGCCATGCGAACTTTCAACTCGCGGTGTATGTCGGCGGTAACAAGTGCACATCTCCTTCTAAGACACGACGAGCTGCCATGGCGAGGTATCAAGTTACGTGATAAGAGCTGAATTAGTAACCTGAACCATACTCTCTCAAAGCCCGTGGGCGTCGGGCGAGGGCGACTGAATAAGAAAACTGAGAGCGGCTCATTATAATGACTGGATGTGCTCCGTCGTGCGTATGGAGTTTTTGTTAGACATGTATTTGCATAGCCGTCTTTAGTAGAAGGCCGTGGCCTTAGATCTGGCAACCCTGCCAGGAAGGGTCTTTTTAACACTTCTTTTGTCTCACCAACGGCTGTGGCTTTCCCTGATTCGCCGATATGTAGGGCACAATAACGAATCAGGTAAAGCCATTCATTGCCTATGGAGAGCTAACAGAAGTGTTAAAATGACCCTTCCTGGCAGGGTTGCCATATCTAAGGCCGCCTTCTACTAAAGACGGCTATGGCATTTGTCACATAAAACTATTAAAGAAGATATATAGCTTATGTGTCGATTATAATAAGCATATGAACGTTTCTAAGTGCCACACTGTCTGTACGCTTCTGACACTAAATGATACATACAGCCCACTCTCAGTGGGTTTACACAACCAACAAGACAAGCAATAACAGAAAACAACTCTGTTGGAATCGTCAGTTTTATTACACGCACGGTGGCGCTGACAGCAGAATCAACAGCGAGATCGAACCAACAAGCAGACGCTACACGATAGTAATTGTTAAATATTTGAGCGAGTGTTACCGGCAGCAACCAGCAATTGACGAGACGTAATTGCGCACCAAACCCATGCAAAATTAAGTTAGACCACTAAATGACCCAGCAATACGATCAAATCAGTGAACATCGACTGGACTAACAGAACACAGTGACCTCATCAAACCATACACTTTAGATGACTTTAATATTACTTTAATTAATCGTTCCACTATCTGGCAGAACAATGGCAGTCCTCTAATAACTACACGTTATCACGTTAGTTGACGCACAAAGTTTGCTGCTTTATAATACCACAGGGAAAATGGCTAAGGCCACACAACCCTATTTATGGTATTTTAGTAAGTTTTATTATTTAAATCCTGGAAGGAAGCAGATATCGCAAAACCGTTACAAATACATGTTGAAATTGTTTGTACTATGCACTATATATTTTTTCAAGACTTTTCTTTAAAATTTTAGGTAATTAATGACTTTAAGAAAATTAAATTAAGTCAATAATCAAGCAAAATTATAAAAAACTTACGTAGTACAAATACATGCCAACATTTTTATGTAACGGTTTTGTGACATCTGCTCCGTTTAATAATTCAAAAACATAATAAACAGGAAACCACGACCTTCAAGTGAATAAGTAATGACGGATAATTACAGGTAAATGTGGTCAATAAAAGTGCAAAAGCCACTGCACAGTAGGAAGTGTTTTATTCAGTGCAAAAGCCACTGCACAGTAGAAAGTGTTTTATTCAGATATAGAACGCGCAGCTGTGTCAACATCGCGTTAAGGATGCCGTCTACCGTGAGCAGTTTTGCGCATTAGAGGCTCAGCAATGACGGAGCTATAAGGGTGAACTTGAAGTGCGCATCAAATGCCGCCTCACAACGACTCAAGCGCCGAATCATTTTTACTATGGGACTTGTAAGTATTGACCACATAATTTTATTGATGGTAAGTTTGTACGAAATTTTGTGTAAGATTCTATTTAAATTTCGCATACGTCCGGTTAGTAGTCTACAGTGTGAAGTACGGCAGTCTGATTATTATTATTATTATTATTATTTTTTTTAGCTAATTTGGAGGGCATCGAAAGTAGTTTTAAAGAATACAACGTCTTAAGAATTACATTCTGTCCTTTACACGAAGTATGTTTTCTTTTCGTACACTGGCATAATGGGCACTTGTGGAATGGCTCGTATAAAAATTATTTCCTCGCTCATTATAATGCACTTCAAGTGCGTGGTATTCGCGTAGGCTTTAAGACCAAGGTAAATGTAGCAATACCATGTCAGAAGTAACGCTAACCTCAACTTACTGCAAAGTTAATGTATTGATATGGGCAGTCGATTATCTTAAGCGTGATTCTTTTGTTTTTCATAGTATCAAAATACCAATGTCTGGGAAAAAACTGAAAGACAGTTGCGAATGTAGCGTTTAAAAATTATGTATGTGTTTTTATCATGTGTGCGTGAACATTCGTGTTATTAAGATAAGAAATTTGATACCAAATTAAAGCAAATTTTGCGCAAAAAAAATTGTTGTAGGCAAGTTAAACGTAATGAAGAATAGCAAAAATCTTTCATTCTGCTACATTTTGCAAAACAGACTGTGCTTTGTATGATTGGAGAATGGTTATGTAGCTTTTTTAAAGACGAAGTACAAATATTCAGTAGCGGCTCACCAGGATTATCATTAACCAAGTCAAATGAGGAACCGCCAATAAAGAAAGGAGAACAGTAAACTTTTCCCGCCATAAATCAGTGTCAAAACGTACTTAAGACATATGAAACACAGGCCTGTACCGGATGTTCACGAAAGTATGTAACAAACTTTCCGAGACGAGTCCTTGTAAAAAATTAATTTAAGTTTCTATAATTCAAGTTTTCCACTGGCACAAATCTTAAGTGTGAAAGTCACGATTAAAAATTGATACTAAAAATAACATTTGTTATAATAACCGTAGGCACGGAAAATAAATAACGAATTTTCAAGTACGGTTGAAAAATAACAAGTTTAGTAATTTTAAAAAAATAGCTATCAGTAGATAATGGAACTGGTATAGTTATTTTTTGGCATAGGAATACTTTTACCATTGATATTTTCTTTTGTTATTAAGTAAACAGTTTGTAGAAGGAGGCCCCAATGAACAACACCCTCAGGTTAACAGTTTTCGAGAATAAAAAATGTAGAAAATGTGTAGCCTTACAGGTAGGCAACACGCGACACACATGAGGTACGAGTAACCCTAATATTTAAGAGTGCGTGGTATATAATTCAACGCTAAAATCATCAGTTTAGAATTGTAGGTTTCTCGAAGCCAATTTGCAAAAATCATAAAAACAGTAATCCCAGACAATAGTTTTTTTTTTGTTAACTTTCTGTGCAAAATTTATTCTCGAGTAAAGTACGTCTAAAGAACAATATCTGACGCTGAAATCTCGTATATTTAATTGCGGCGCAGGAGACCACGCTTAACAAATGCACAATTCCTGGTAGATGTTTGCTAATAAAGTTGGCAAATATAATTATCAAGGGTTGCTATTTTGTAGTTTTTCTATACTGACTTTCAAAAAGCGTAGATCTCAATTGTATAACTCAGCGCTTATTTATCTACCACGCCCTATTAATGAAGGTGAAAGTTATTCGAAACCACTTTTTCACACATGCACATCTTGTCATTGTTAAAACACATCCGGAATATCATTATTTATTTAGTCTGACAAATGTTGTCTTTCAACAGTGGCGACTCGAGGGTTGTTGGCAGGTAGGGCACAAGCTGCCGAAAACTGTACACTTCTGGGAACGCGCCATCGTGTACCAATGACAAGGGCCGTGACAATTTCGCCATAAGTATTTTCTCCCAGTTTGTTTCAGTATCTTACGTACACATCTGCCGTTCTGCTTCATAGTTAGCGAATGAGTGAGTGAGTGAGTGAGTGAGTGAGTGAGTGAGTGAGTGAGTGAGTGAGTGAGTGAGTGAGAGATTTTGGTCAGTACTTAACATCGAGGTCTTCAGCGCTGGTGAGGGGTGACATGAGGTGAGTATGGTGTGGCGCTGGAATGAAAGGGCGGGGGAAAACGGGAGATCCCCGAGAAAACCCGCCGACCAATGGCATCATCCGGCACGATTCCCTACATGCAAAAATCCGGGGACCGACCCCGCAGAGAATCGAACCCAGATCGTTAATAGTTAGTGATAGGATGATTTGTGTCTTGGGGGTTCTACCCGCAAATTATAGACGTGTGGTGTTGCAGCAACGTTATTCTGATTGGAGCAATCAAATGAGAGACACCACTTTACAAAAACACGAAACCAATAACCACGAGACAGAGCTGCGGATGTGTACGTAAGGCACTGAAAAAAAAAACTTGGGCAAAAGTTCATGGCCCTAACATTGACCATGGACCATCTACTAGCTACTTACTGTGTTGTGACCAGTCAATATTCTCTGCAACTACTTGGCAACAACCTACGAGCCAGCACTGCTTTTCAATGTCTATTTTCAATCGAGAATTTCTCCCTGGCGGTTCAGCATGAGTCGCATTATTGAAGTTGTTTTATTTTTCGCTTTTATGGAGTTCTGAGAAGAAAAGTGTGAAATATCTTACGCTACAGTGCAAGCATTGCAGCAGGAATTTTAACGTAGGGTAATGTGGGGTAAGAGTCCGCACGGGGCAAGAGTCCTACTTCGAAGTAGTTATGCTCTGCGTCACTAGATAGCACTGGCTTGACCATGTGCGCCTTTCGAAAGAGCTACTGCAAAGTGGGTTTAGTTGGCATGTTACTCCCGCCATTACAGAGAGAGTGGTGGCCGTTTATTGTTTTCAGCAGTGTGAGATGTTGTTTACTTTGTTCATAAGAGTGTCGAAATTTGCATGAAGTCTTCAAACCATTCTGCGGAAAGTACGTAGGCATTAAAAGTAAGTA
>PNEQ01080671.1:0-22833 GCA_003012365.1 Medauroidea extradentata
TGTGTTTGTGTTTGTTTGTGTGTGTTTGTGTGTGTGTGTGTGTGTGTGTGTGTGTGTGTGTGTGTGTGTGTGTGTGTGTGTGTGTGTGTGTGTGTGTGTGTGTGTGTATCTATTTATAAATGCATTTCTACTGAGTATCTCACACCTTCAATAAATTCTGACAGTTTTAAAAGACCTGAACTGTCTATTCCACTGTGTACGCAGTAAATTTTGTCTTGCAATGTGATGAACATTATACACAATGTTTCTGAAATACTTTTACAGCTTTGGGGGTAGGTTCCCGACTCCAAAACATGAAAAAAAATTCCACACAAATTTTTTGAATTATGTATTAATAAAAGTTTAGTTCAATGCGATGCAAAGTAATTCGTCATTGACAATGCCTAAGAGGAAGAGGTCTTGACACTGCGTATGCTCTCCAGCAAGAGGAAGTGAGTCCCTTTTCGTCGCTGAGCGCTAGTAGTCATTTAGTGGAAGATTACCTTGTTTACATCTGGCAGTGTTACAATTTTTCAATTATTTATATAAAATTATGCTAATACGGTACGCTGGTATTGTATATACAGGGTGTAAGGATATTAATAGCCCAAACTCCGGGAGGTGATTCCTCATGAAAAATGAAGTAGACATTATATAGGAAACTTTCAAGAAACGTTATTATTAAGGGCGGAATGAGACCTTGAAAATAGAGTTTGAAAATCGTATTTTGTGAGAATATAAAAATTGGCTAGGAGTTAAATTACAATTCTTTGGGCGGTGTTAAGTATTATTCAGATCTTAAACATTTAATAACTTCAACCTTCTACTTTCAAATTTCATGAAAATAATAGGGGTTGCCTCCCTTACATCGCATATAATTACGTTGGCGTTACATTTTGTGAAAATTACATGTTGGCTTTTCGGGCAGTACACCGTGAGGAACAAAAAAGGTCCTCTTGTCGCAAATGCTTAAAAAGCACAGTTTACCAGAAAAACGGACACAACGGTTCTGTGCCTCGTATGTAGACAAAATGTGCTACATCCGCTAAAGAATGTATTTGTACCCATGCTCTTAGGAAAACGCAACCAGTTATGCAATTGTTGAAGCGTGTCGCAAAATGAAGTTACATAAGCTTAAAATCAAGAACATGCCTTTGCACGACTCTGTTAATTTGGCAACAAATTTGGTTTAGCAAAATTTGCAAAATGCTATTATTTTGACGACATAAATCTGCGAAATTCGTAAATAACGGAACTTTCTTTAGTACATTCTGAAAAGATATCAGTATATGTCATGTATGTATTTCGTTAATAAATAAAAAAAATTAATAAAATCATACTGGGGTTGCACCCTAGTGCGGGGATAAATCCGAACTGCTTGATGGCATTCTGATTTTGGGCCTGTAGGCTGTCATCATCTCTGCATTGTGGTAATGGAATGAGACCCTACGAGGAAGCGTTGCCGAAATAAAAGGGCAGGGGAAACTGGAGTTCTCTGAGAAATCCTACCGACCAGCGACATCGTCCGACACGATTCGCACTTCCGAAAAACTGGTGCAGTCACAATGCAGAGATAATTGCAGCCTACAGGCCCAAAATCAGAATGCCATCATCCAGTTTGGAGCTATCCCCGCCCTAGAGTGTATCCCCCATACGATATTTCTTTATTTATTAATTTATTATCGAATTACGTACATGGCATACCGATATTCTTTCAGAATGTACTAAAGGATGTTTTCTTGTTTATGAATTTCGTAGATTTATGTCGTCAAAATAGTAAAATTTTGTAAATTTTGTTAAACCAAATTTGTTGCCAAATTAACCGAGACGTGCATAGGCATGTTTTTGTTGTTTTGTTTTTAAGCTTATGTAACTTCGTTTTGCGACAAGCTTCAACAACTGCATAACTGGTTGCGTTTTACTGAGAGCATGGTACAAATACATTTCTTAGCGGATGTAGCACATTTTGTCCACATACCAGGCACAGAACCGTTGTGTCCGTTTTTCTGGTAAACTGTGTTTTCTAAGCATTTGCGACAAGAGGACCTTTTTTGTTTCTCACTGTGTACTACCCTAAAAGCCAACATGTAATGTTCACAAAACGTAACGCCAACGTAATTATATGCGATGTAAGGGAGGCAACCCCTATTTTTCATGAAATTGGAAAGTTAGAAGGCTGAAATTATTAAATGTTTAAGATCTCAATAATACTTAACACAGCCCAAAGAATCGTAATTTAACTCCTAGCCATTTTTTATATTTTCACAAAATACGATTTTCAAACTCGATTTTCATCAAGGGCTTATTCCGCCCTTAATAATAACTTTTCTTGAAAGTGTCCTATATAATGTCTACTCAGTGTTGCAGTGCCAGAATTTTCAGTGCCGGAGCTCTAAGTATTTCAGACCCATTGGTTCATCCATCCGCTCCAATGAAAGTGGGGGGGTCCGGGGGTCCTCCCCCGGGGACCTTTGAGTTTGAAGGTGCAAAATAAAGCTATTTTGCCAATTTTACTGGCAGAAATAATAACAAAATTGCTAACAGTGGCGGAGCTTCCGCTCCTGCCTCAAGAGCAGTGGCGGAGCGTCGCACCGCCTCGCTCCGCCCCCACTACGACACTGTGTCTACTTCATTTTTCGTGAGGAATCACCTCCCGGAGTTTGGGCTATTAATTTCCTTACACCCTGTATATGCTTCAATTCCATAAATGCATTGGCAAGTGTATGGAACCGTTTATATTAAGTCGCCTGAAAAATATATTATGTACTATTGTCTTAGTAAACCCATTTGAACAAAATCTATTCTTTCATGCCCTACAAAATTTTAGAATCGTTGCAATGTGTGTCGACACATAAAAAAGATTGAAAAACTAAATTTTATGATTGAAAATGTGTTCCAATAAAAAATTCCATATATAATATCTGGATTTTCAATTTTTTCTTCTATAATACAGGCAGTTCCAATAACAAGTACACATTTTAAGCTGTAAAAACCTACAAAGCCAAATACAAAACAAGACAAATCTTCCACTAAAAGACAACTAGCGCTGCGACAAAAAAAGGATCCATGTGTTATTTCTCAGTGTCAAGACCTTACTTTCATAGACCATGGTCGTCAATTAACGTTACTGATTGCAGATGCCCTAATGTGTATACTCTTAGCATTAGTGAAAGTGTCATCAAATAATGTAAAAGGACAATATGGGAATGTACAGCTTTTTAGCATTGTTAAAGCACGAGACATTTTATCAACAGCATGAACTAGATACACTTGCAAAATTCACATTCTTATGATTCTATTTTCTGTGGTGGTTATACATTTACGGACTAAATTTCTCTTAGGCTAATATTAGTAGGATGTGTTTATAAATATTTTAAATTTTAACTTAACAAAATAATAACTAAAGGAGCACAACTTATACTAAAATCATGATTACATTTCAATTTATAAATAACAAAATATAAAATTAAAACTGCCCATAGAGCAATGTGCTACTGTACAAGGAATAGCACTCATATCGGCGTGAACTCGAATTAACACGTCTCCTTTTTTTCTTCTGACTTTCCTAAATTGTCCTTGTACAATATTTGGTGTCATAAACTCATTTGTATCCTCTACAGCGATATGTTACGAAGGACACAGAGCAAATAAAGTAGAGCTGCCACTCCAATGCATAGCACCGAGCTCTTTTTCTAGCACAAAAAGTAAACACATAATATATCTCTGTGTGTCTGTGTGTGTGCGCGTGCGTGCGTGTGTGTATCCTATATGTAAAAATTAAATACTTGTTACACGGATTGGCCAACCTGTAAATGACGAATCTACCCTAGGAGTCATGAAATCGAAGTGTTTGTGACATTGATTACTGTCGATAGACTATATCGATAATTAGCTCCCTATTGACTTCTCCTTTGATAAATAATCGAACTCTTTTATAAACATTTATTTAATAGATACGTGTGTTTATTTTGATATTGATTGGTCGATTATTTACTAACTATGCAAATGATTTAGCCTGGTGGGCTGGACTGCAGGGTCGAAGTGAATAGTTTTCACAACTATAATATACTACTATACCATTAACACTTTTTAATACACTGGATGATGAAATTAAAATTTTGTTAGTTAAAATTGTTAGAAACAAAAAACCGTTTATTAGTCAATTGTCTATGATAATGTTAATATTTCAAATGACAACAAACAAAATAAAAAAATTACAATAAGACCACAAGATTTACATTAGATGTCCTTACCTACTGCATTTTACACGGTTTCCTCACATTTTACTCTGTAACCCAGTCTTAATCCATTTGGGAAACAATTCAGATCATATTCATTTCAAATAAACTGCAATAACACTCATGTTCGAAAACCACATTCAAACAGTGGTTAAATAAACAACGTTCGGTAAAGTTTGTTACAAGAGCAGGGTAAAAACTTAATGATGATCATGTGAGCCACTTGTAGATTTATAATTTGTAATAAATTACAGAAAATTATATTGTAAATGATAAATATAAAATTGTAAGAGGTAAATATAATGCATAATGTTAATTAATTTATAAATGTAAGAGCATTTAAAAATTAGTTTTTTTATGTTGGTAAGATGGCTGTGATGTGAGAAAGTCACCGCTCCTATAGAGTGACGGCCTCCTGCCCAATGAAACTTGTTAACATTAGTGAATAAACTGTTTTAGTGACATTTGACTAGTGTTGTTTTGCAGTTGTAACCATGGCAGGACATCCACTTCGTGAGCAGTCTGATATGTATTTTATGTACGTACGGTTGCACAAATGGTAATGAATGTGAGGCTGCATGGTTGTATCAGAGGAGGAAGTCATTTCGAACATTTACTGTGACTTTCTGAGTTTATGACATGATGTTTACAGTCTTCACTTGTGCCAGTACACTTTAAAGCAGCATACCCAGCGCACATTAAGCCCTAGTATAAACAAGTTACTATGTCGAGACCATTAGTTAATTTTCTAATCGAGACTGCGCAGAAAACACTATGTACTAGCATGTTAGTTTGGAATGTTTATAAATTTAGTTTGTTATGGTTTACTCACATTTGCAATACCTACACTTATCCTAAAACATGTAATGTATTTATAGACAATGATCATCATTATGGAGACTACGAACGCCTTTTTGAGGTGATTGAACTGATTTTAAACTACGCCTAATTTACATATTGCATTGCAAATATTAATTAAATATTTTCTAATTAAATAACAAGATACATACCACACAGAAAATCATTACTGAAAGGAAACTAAATTAATTCTTTTTGGTCCAGTGTCTTTCTCATGAAGCCTAAAAGCAAATAAATGTTGATGTTTGGAATAATTGAAGCAAAGTACAACAAACAACTTTTTACTTAGCGTATGCAATCTTTTAAGAATTTATCAACATTTTAAATATTAATGAATCTTCAAACAAAGCTTTTATTTCGTGTTCCACAATCTTCCCCTACAATAGTGTTTTAAAATGAATTTAACGAAATACAGCATGATGTGACTACCTCAAAACTGTCATTTCGAAGATATTTTGTGAGGAATAATTACTATTCACTCATACCCTATTTCATGTAACATCAACAGTTTCTGAAATTTTTTGTCACTTACATAATGTAAGGTCTATGAAGGTAAGGTCTTGACACTTAGGGATAAAATATTACTCCTTTTAAGTCGCAGCATTAGTAGTCTTTTCGTGGAAGATTAGTCTTGGTTTGTCTTTAGCTTAGCAAGTTTTCACAGCTAAAAATGTGTAGCTGTTATTGGAATCACCTGTATTATGCAAGAAAAAAATTGAAAACCAGATAATGTATATGTAATTTTGTATTGGAACAAGTTTTCAACCATAAAACTTAGTTTTTCAATTTTTTACATGTAGACACACATCACAATGATTCTAAAATGTTGTAGGTCAGGAAAGAATAGATTTTGTTTGAATGTGTTAACTAAAACAATATTACATAATTTTTTTTTTCAGACGACTTATATAAACAGTTCTGCCCACATTCCAATGCATTTATGGATATGAAACATATACAATACGTACAATACCAGCTTACCATACTAACATAATTTTATATAAATTATTGTAAATATTGTAACAAGACAAATCTTCAACTAAATGACTACTAGTGCTCGGCATACGCAGTGTCAAGACCTCTTCCTCCCAGACAGTGGGTCTGTAACAACGCATCTTAGAACTAAACAGGCTACTGTCTTGTACTGATACAAATATGTACAAAACACAAACAGTAAGTGCATTGTTATCTTCATGTGATTCTGTTTCAAGCAGGGGTAGATCCAACTGTGGGTCCTGAGGGGGCCATGCCTCAAAAAGTACTAGATATGACAACACCCCAAGCCAGAAAGAAGACAACCAAAAAAATTTGAATCCTGAGGTGAAAATAGTACCTACTATTTGAGGAGTTTTCGAAATAAAGCTTTGTAATATATTTATGGATAAATTGTGGTTTAAAAGTGAAAACCTCTGTCCTGATATCAAAAGAATTAGGTACAAAGCTTCTACTTCCATATTGTCGCAACACCATGAATGCATTATTAATGTTGTGCCATCCTTTATAAAGCTTTAGGTAGAAATGTGTGAGGTTATATTTTGTCAATACTTTACTTGGCACTTATTTGGTTTAATTTTGTTGGTCAATCTCGGGAGAGGCCATGGCCCCTATTGGCCCCTCTCCTATGGATATGCCCCTTGTTTCCAGCCTGCGACTGGTTCAACCTCCATCCTCCTATGTGACCTCACCACTCTTCCTCTTTTACTCTCTACCAGTAATTTCAGCATTTTCAAGTGCACTTTCAAAACTGTCAACATTTCCTGCGGTTTGGTATGCGAAACACAGTATACAAATGCTTCAATACAATATACTGCACATTGAGTTCCTTTTCGAAGAACCTTACCTCTTTAACAATGTCTGACAGCTTGTCGATAGAAGAAAACAGTGCTTCAGCTAAGTCTTTCGTCCGGGCTAGCTGTTGTTTGAAACTCAGAGGTGCCTGCACATCGTACAAGGAATACAAGTTCTGCTTGAGAACCTCCGAGGAGACAAACAGTTCGGTAGCCTTCACCTTCAACAGCGGAAAGCTTACGTCACTTTCATACTGTTGTTCTTGGTTCGTGCTGGTTATAAAGGCCCCTTGAGAGCCAATGTGATCTCCCATGGTGTTGATGTGTTCGGCCTAGATGGATGAGTCGACCATTCCAACATCGTTCAACGTCTGCTGTTGGTCAGCCATGGTATGCTCTGAAAACAAAGTGCTGCATTTTACTAGTCTATATTACTCTAAGTAGAGAAAGTATTTTTTGTAGTTTGTGATATGGGATACACTATCATTTAATAGCCTAACCTATGTACAAAATAATAAATACAGTACAGAAACATGTACACACATGTTTTTTACAAAACTGTGTACATCTTAAAATAATAATTTGAAAATTTGAGTTACAATGATATTGGGGTTGTACGACATAACCAGTGGAACAATAACTGAGTAACATCTACAGGGAGTCAAGAGTATGTAGGTAGACTACCCGCCATGCATGGACCAATGACACGTCAAGAGTAGCAGGCAGTGCCAACATCCGGACAACAGTCAAACAGTGACATAAACCTTGCCAACGACCAATTCACAAGTTACGTGGCCACCATGTTCATCTGACTACAAATGATGTCTGGTGCAACATTAATCCTACTTCATGATTCTTCAAGCATTATTTATTTGCAATAACTTCATAAACCTCTACTTCCGGGATAAATACTTTAACAAGCACTGACCGAGCGAGGAGGTCGCGCAATGTTAACATGTTTGAATCACATTCGGAAGAACCTGGGTTCAATCCCAGGTACCAGCCATCCTGATTTCGGTTCTCCATGATTTCTCTAAGTCACTCCAGGCGAATGTTGGGATGGTCCCTAAAGCAACGCCATGAACGACTTCTCTCTTAGCTCCTGTCATTGTACGAAGTTGGGTATCACCATCTCTAATGGCCTCGCAGTCAATGAGACGTAAAGCCTATTTACCTAGCACTGCTTATAGGTACTCTTATGTAAACCTTGTTCGTTCGTTCTGAATAGAGTAGACATTATTCTAAAATCACGCAATCATGCGAGTACAGTCTACTGGCCTGCAAGATCTCTAAATATTCAACTAGATTTCTTCGCCAGTGCTACTCAATTCTACCCTGGAGTCCAATTCTTTATTTTGTACGAGAAATTTCTCTAGTGGAATGACTTAATACTTTCAACCCTAAGTGTGTTGAAATGTATATTCCTGAAAATTATTGCAATGGATTTTGTAGGAACTGCACAAACACGAAATTTCCATATGAACGTAACAATCTTTGTGTTTCTCAAGTTTATTTTAGTTTTATTCACTTCTGTACACAACTGTATTCTATCAATGTCATCATGAAATGTGTTCTCTCCACCCAACTCTGTATGTAAGAAACACAGTGATGTGCAAACAATCTTATTTCGCCACTCACACCTACACCAATGCCATTATATAACAAGGGCCCAGCAAGCTTCTCTGTGGCACGCGGGACGTAACCTCTCTCTCTGGCAACAAGGAGTCTCCCACTTTTACCCTCTATCTCAACTCTTGAGGAAGTTTCCAACCCATCTCACTACAACTTAGTCTAGGTACCAGCAATTCATTAAATTTCCGTATTAACACCCCAGGTGGCACCTTATCGAATGCTTTCTCAAAGTCAATGAAACAGACGTCCACCTGCTTCCCCTCATCAACTGTCTGTACTAAGCTAACTTGATGGAACGCTTAAGAGAAGAAGAACTAACAGTGAAAAGATTCAGAGGATGTGGAGGAGAATGGAAAGGGGTAGACAGTCTACGCTTGTGAGGACAGTGAGGGAGTTGAATGTTTTGTACGATGAATTGGTGACTTTGAGAGAGGTTGGGAGATTTTAGAGGGGTCTCTGGAAGGCTGGAATTGTAAGGATGGGGTAGAGTCCACTTGCCACTGAGCGGCAGCCCAATTACAAGGATAAAAAATTACTGTTAAAACATTATTATTATTAATAAGCCCAGCCAGCTGTGTCTCGCATGAATAACCCTTCCTAAACTTATATTAATAATCCTGCAACCAGTTCCTTTCGTTCATAACCTGCACTGCAAGCTGGACCACCAGTCTCTTCAACCCTTCCCAAGTATTCAAAATGTAAGAATAGCTACCACACCTTCACTTATCTTACCCTGCTTGAAAATTGGGACCATCACTGCTGTTTTCCAACTTGTAATAACTTGTAATACATGCATGTAGCCTACGAATATATTTTTAAGACTTTTAAATTCAACCTGTTGACATGCCCTATATCCCAAACCTTAAAGATCAATTTAATTTCATTTAGTTCTATTATATTTGTACTAGTAGAATGGGATATACAGTAGTCAAAAAACTATATTACAATATGACAAAAAGCATACAAAAAATAACATCACATCTTTACAACACACTTTTCGATATTTGGCCTAATAAAGTCAATCCCAAAATGATAGATTGATAACTATTAATTTAACTTTGCATATAAAAAAATTATTTACATTATAAAATCACTTGTCAATTAGAAATAATTTTATCTTCTGACAAAATATGTGTGGGGACGTGATGTTTTTTTAGAGGGAAGTTTGTTAAAGAACTTAATTGCAGAGTATGGAGGTCCGTTTGACAAAATAATAGAATATGTTGCGGGTATATAAAATGTTCTTAATTTCTTACTGAATATGAATGAACATATAAGTTTCTAAAATTAATTTGACGATTGGTATAGGCAAAGATTAGAATTTCATAAACATACAAACATGGGAAAGATGGAACAACATAATTTTTAAACAAATGTTCTAGTGGTACTCTTGGTCATTACTCTTACAATTTTCTTTTGTAATCTAAAAATTCTTATAGCTTCTATGCAGCTGCCCCAGAGAATGCCACATCTCAAGTGCTATTCTATATAAGCTAGCCATGGTAGATGGTTTTTAATGTTTGAAGGCTAATACAATTAGATATGATTCTCATGGCAAAACGCACAGTACTATTTGAAAGGCTTTTTATGTGAAGTTTCCAACTTAGATGCTCATCGATGTGCACTCATAGGATCCTTGCTATATTGACGTGTGCCTGACACCACAAGCTCCTTAGCTACTGTTTGTGTCTCAGACCGTGTCTCAATTGACCCAAAGAGTACTCTTTCGAGCTCTCGCTATTGCAAATACGTCACAACTACATCAGAGAGAGCACTCTCTGCATGTCTCAATTGTTCGCCGAGAGTGCGAAATAGCGAGAGCATGAAGTTGTATACTCGCTCTCTCGTGCTCTCTGGCGTACGCCATCTTGATTACAACTATGGTTTGAAGTTACTGAAGAAACGTGCGACATATGTTACAAATAATTCAATATTTATACAAAAATTATTATTTCCAATGATCAGTTACCTATGGCAAGATATACAGTAAACATTTTCGGCCCTAATATGCCATTAAATCCATAAAATAAAAAAAAATTGGAATCGCCTATAAACAGCTATTCCCACTCGAAATACGTCGCCGGTAAGTTTAAAAATTATTATTTAAATCGTCCACAAATGTATTTAATATGTTTATAACTTGTATTAATAAAATTTACGCACTTGTAACCTTAGCATTGTTTGTTTACAAATACGAGAGAACATTGTCCCAACTGGAGAGAGTGAGATCACCAAAGAGGAAACAAGAGCTCTCTCTTGGTGTTATGCGAAAGAGTACTCTCTCAACAGAGTACTCTTTGAATTGAAACACGGCCTCAGTAAGGAGCCATAGCCAGCACCACTGGCGACCCAGAGGCACACACTCCGGGACGTTTCCATAACTGACAGGATCAACTGAGCTGTTACCTTAATTTCACCACGTGGTAACTTCATTAAAACAAAGGAAAGTTTAATTAGTGAACGCAATCAAGCCAAATAACACCACCCACATGTGCAATAGCATCCTCGGAGAAAGTGACAGTGGTCCTTTCACCAATGTCGATGTACACAATGTGTGTCATTGCAAACACACAGTGCGGACATGTGCATCCATAATCCCTAAAGATTCCCAATTGAGCTCTGCTCCATTGAATCAACAGAATAAATTGTTGTAATCATCTATTGTATGAAAAGTAAAATAAATAAATACATAAGAAAATAGACAAAGAAAAATGGCAGTACATCCACTCACCCCCGCAAGGGTGCGGAGGCATACCTTGGCCTCACGGAACTCTTTTAATTAGTACTACAATCTCTTTATGCAACACATTGTTACGAATTCAAAACTGCAGAATCAGGCAACCAAAACATTAATTAATTTCACTACGGGATGAGCAAACGTTGGTTATTGCGACTGAAAACAAATTAAATTGGAATGGTGACACTCGCGGATGGATACGACATTCAACTAAAACTGCAGATTTAACACTAATGCTGGCCCCGGGAAAAACAAGTACCCTGAAGACTATCACGTTATCAACCCAGCACCAGTATGTGAAGTGGCCAGATGCAAGCAATTGATAACAAAATGAAACAGAAAATCTGCAATTACGTCATTCCTATCAAATTTACCATGAAAAACTATTTGCATAAAACCCTGCAAATAAAATGCTGATCAAAATGGGACTTGATTCATTGCTCTAGCACAAAATTTAACTCAAATAATTCCAAATGGCAGATGGCACTTCTTTCCATCAAGTTCAGTCTCAATTCCCACAACAGTAAAAAAATAAAATTATTAAATTGGTTACCCTTCATAACTATATCAAAATAATAATTATGTATCTCATGGACAGAACACATAAATATCCTTGAAAAAAAACTGTCATCTATCTGTTATATGCTAAGGGCTCTTAAATTAGTGCTGGACATTGAAACCCTTAGAATGGTATACTTTGCATTTTTTCATTCTGCCATGAAATATGGTCTTGAGTTCTGGGGAAATGCCAGTAGAATCAAAAACATTTTCATAATGCAAAAAAAAAAGTGATGCGTATAATTGCCGGTGTGAGCAAAAAAACATCCTGTAAGCCCCTCTTTTTATCCCTCCATATAAAAACAATGTATATAGAATATGCAATCCAGGCTCTTAAACTTATTAAACTCAACATAGAATGCTACCCAAAAAATGAAAACATACACCATCATAATACGAGAAATGCACATAAACTAAGAACCATCCAACATAACAGCTCACAATTTGAAAGAAGTCTTTATTACTCAGGTTTAAGGATGTACAACAATCTGCCAAAACACGTATCCCAAGAAAAAAATATAAATAAATTCAACAAATTGATTCATGACAAGCTTGATGGAGAATGTTTCTATAGCATTCAAGAGGCGGAAGAATACCTTAAGGACCTGTAGGTAATAGACTTGACTGTAATAAGCAGATCTCAGCTGTATAGATAACAGTAAAACTACATCTTCTACCCATCATCATTGTCTCATTGCATTTTTGTTTTTGTTTTTTTATGAAAGCTTTATGTAGTTTACATAATCTTGTATTGTATGCTTGAATAATCATGTACTGAATTCTTGTATAACTATACCAATGCTTATGATTATTTTTTTTCTCTTTTTTTTAGCGGTTTTGTTTTTTATACTAATGTAATGTGAAATGTTTATTTATACCCAATTACTAAAAGGTAATAAATGGTAATTTATGTATATACGTAAAATATGTATATGTATACTGTACCTGTATATCTAAAATTGACAAGCCCTGTATTCCATGAACAACAAGTTCAATATGGAATCTCCAGGGTGATGTAAAAAAATTAAAATAAAATAAAATTACAGTTAGACATTTCACATTACAGTTAATTTTAAATATGAGTCGCTCACCAGCACATTGACAGGCCATTTATTACAAAAGGAATACAATAGTGAAGATTGTCTGATAATCCCAGTTCAAGTTCATTTACAATAAAACAGATAACACCCCAAATTAATTTAAATACATGATGTGTTGGCAAGCCAGGCACACACTCACCTATGACCGGGCAGTAATAACCTATCAATTGATGTGTGCCCCTCTGTACAATTACTCTCACTCATTTCACACTGAGCAGATTGTTGCGGAGGCACCTTAGCAGCGTGGAGGCATACCAGTGACCATAAACACATAGTAAGCTGCCATAAGGGCGCAATGAAATGCACATAGAACTTGAATAGGTGAGCTCAACATTGCCAGATGCTTTACAGTGAAGGGAGTTATTTCGACCATGGCCACTTCTTCGCCCTTAGGGAGCTAGACCCCCAACCAGCACCTCAACATGTTCTACACGACAAATCGGAGACGTGCAGAGGATCCAGAGGGGACTTCGCCACACGGGCAGTAGATCTGCGGCCCTCACCAACAGCTAACAGCCGGAATTTTCCCACCAAAACCCACATGGTACCTTAGAACACCCCTTCCCCCTTTACCATTGTCAAAACCATGTCAACATCTATCCTTGGCTGGATTCAATTTTGGATGGTGATACAAGGGGGTGTGATTTTGCGAGCTTGATATGGGTAAAAATATATCCACTTTGTTTTTGAGCTGTTTAGTGTTAGGTTGTTTGTGACAAACTAATTTGTTATGCCTGATAACATAGGTACTTAAATTATTTAATATCTTATGGTATACTGCGTCAAATGCTTTACTGAGATCACAAAATAAACATATATGATATTGCTTATTATGCTTCTAGGGTATTATTTATAAATTCAAACAACGCTGTATTTACTGATTTCAATGGCCTTAAGCACTGCTGATTTTCTGAAAAGTTATTTCCGAAAAAAGTAGACAAATTGGCCCTGACAATAATTTATTTTTAAGTTTTCTTACCACTGAAATTACTTCGTTTTGGGTGACTGAACCAAAAAAGTGCACTTAATAAATAAAACAAATAAACCATCCGGGATACTTATCGCGTCTCGTATTGCGATTTTTCATCATTCTTTTTATTGTATTTGGTCATTCGTGGATTTCCTCTAGGTAAATTCTACTACAGGTTAGGCCGGGTTTATAAACTACGCAAGGACGCAAACAACAATTAAACATACAAAATCGATGTATTAAACTAGTTTACAAAATACGCGAGAAACGCAAGTACGCAAGAGTTTATCAACTTTCAACTTCCTACGTTTCACCGCCTTTTATGTCGACAGTTTGTTTCATAGAAAGAAACTAGTCTATAGAAGGCAATGATTCCGCCATTTTATTACATTGTTTTGTGTTCGATAAGAATGCAGCCGCTTTCCGTTACTGCTGAATCCACTGAGTTTACTACCAGCAGTATCGGGACAGTTAAAGTGTTAGTGGAAATCGCGTTTGTCTCACTGAGAATAGTTTCGGAACGATCGGTGATACAGTAATAAAAGAGGTTGTAAATTCAAACAACAAATTGAATCAACTAATATAAGAGAACCAATTTGGCTTGAAATGCAATTTATAAAATCGTATTATACCCAAAAACGCGGGTAGTTTACAAGTGCAAGGTCATTCTAACCTCTCATATTAATAAGTATATATACTTATATACACATACATATAGTTACGTTGACCTTGTATTACTTTAGTTAGAATGTTGTACACATCCCACAGTCACAAAAATCCTGTAATTATATCACCTAACCTTCGTAACATCTGTGAGTTCTACACACATTTTTAAAACTCCCGCCATCACTTATTTTACTGACACTACACAGGACACCTTCCGTTATTCACTGATTTCACTGGCCAGTGTTTTTAGTAATGTCAGCTATAGTTCCGATATTGCTGACGGCACTGATAGTCACTGACGGTCGGTTGATGATGATACCCTGTGCGAGGCTACATTCGTTTACTGAGATTACCGATGTTACTGGCGCTGAGCATCAGTGTTGTCAGTAAACCAATATTTTTGGCGGAAATACAAAAGTTGAAGTTATCTAATGGTAGGACAATGAGTCTTTTTTAAGATATAAGGGCCAAAGTGGGTATCTATTTATTTATATACGTTTATTTAACGTCTGTTTATAGTTACAGAAGCATTCGTCGTGCAGTTTGCAAAGACTAAATAATGTTTAGATGTTGAATCGTACCTTGCTAATGCTTTAGAAATAATGGATGCGGCTTCCTAAACCTTAAATACACACAATGTTTAAGCTGCATCGTGAAAAAACGAAGAAAACAATATCAGTCGTAAGTCGTGCTAGATGTATCAATATGCTAAAAAATATACCAATTTTATTTTAAAATTAAATACACTTTACACAAGGAACAAAATAAACATGATTGTTCATCGCAAGAATGAAATCACAGATATGCCAGAGATGTAGTAGCTAGGAAACGAACGTTGCGATAATGTTTACTGATTTAACGTTCCGATATTGTCTATTTACTGACGCTGAAAATATTTTGCTGATTGCTTATGTTGTTCCCTTATTGTTCGCGGACACTGGCGATCTGTCAGTGATATCAGTTAAATCATTGAATAACGGAAGGCGGCCACAACCTCTGTGGGGCTTATTCATAGTCGTTTTTGACCCGGACTAGTGCGGGATTATCGTCGGACTAATTTTTTGTCTTATTCATAGACGCTGACTATATCTAGTCCGACGTTACTTGGCGTTTATGAATAAGGTAACACTTGGTCCGGTCTATAGGACCAACCCTGGACTAACTGGCACAAGATGATCTCAGGATCATCTCGGAACTATCTCACGACTATGAATAAGGCCCTGCAGCTCCAGTAATCTCAGTAGTCGTCTAGCCTCTCACAGGGAGCTTACACGATAGCCCACGAAAACCACTGGTAGTAATCTCAGCAGTTTCGGAACTGCTGCTGATGTTACTGAGGCCGCCTTCCGTTATTCACTGATTTCACTGATATCACTGACAGTTCGCCAGTGTCCGTGAACAATAAGGGAAAACCATCAGTAATCAGCAAAATATTTTCACTGTCAGTAAATAGATAATATCGGAACATTAAAATCAGTAAACATTACTGCAATGTACGTTGCCTAGCAACCACATCTCTGGCATATCTGTGGTTTCTTTCTTGCGATAAACTGTCATGTTTATTTTGTTCGTTGTATAAATTGTATTTACTTTAATAATAAAGTTGTTATATTTTTAGCATATTGATACATCCAGCACGATATACCACTGATACTGTTTTCTTTGATTTTTCACGACGCAGCTTATAGATTGTGTTTATTTAAGGTTTGGGAAGCTGTATCCACTATTTTAAATGCATAAACACGGTACGATTCAATCTCTAAACATTATTTAGTCTTTGCAAACTGCACGACGAATGCTTCTGTAACTATAAACAGACATTAAATAAACATATATAAATTAATAGATACCCACTTTGGCTCTTATATATTAAAAAAGACTCATCCTATAATTAGATAACTTCAACTTTTGAATTTCTGCCAAAAATATTGGTTTACTGACAACACTGATGCTCAGCGCCCGTAAAATCGGTAACCTCAGTAAACGAATGTAGCCTCGCACAGGGTATCATCATCAACCGACCGTCAGTGACTATCAGTGCCGTCAGCAATATCGGAACTATAGTTGACATTACTGAAAACACTGGCCAGTGAAATCAGTGAATAACGGAGGGCGGTTCATTGGACAAAGAGCCTAGCAAGGGACATGGGTGAGGGACAATGTCACGTGATCATTTCAGCCAATCGGCGCACAGTGTCCAATGGACACAGCATGGGACAACTTCTTTGTGGACAGACGGAGTCACAATGGACATGTTCACTCTAACCCCAGATTGTAGTTATATTTAACATTTACTGCAATTAGCGATTTATTTTCTTTTCAGAATGGTCCGACCATATAAAAGGAAAAGTGAGCAATGTAACATTTCAGAAGAAGCTGTGAAACGTGCAATTATTGAAGTTATAAAGTATAACAAAAGTGTAAGGAAAGCAGGAACAAGTCAAGGTCTTAACTAAAGTTATGCTGCAATAACGTCTCAAACAGTTTAGGGAAATACATACTGAATATAACATATAATAAATAATTTTCTTGCTATTGGGCAAGCGCCCGGTGGCAAGCATCCAACACCCCTACAACATCCTCTCCAAAGCCTTCCTAAACTGTCCCACGCCCCGCAACGACACCACATCCTCCTGCAACAAATTCCACTCCTTGACCGTCCTAACCAGCATTGACTATAGTCCTCGACCCGTCCTCTGCCAGACCCGCTGTATCTTTTTACTGTTGTTGCCTCTACCCCTATATCCACCCTTATCAAGATGTTTAGCTAGTGCACTCCATCCCGTTCCACTATCTTATACATCCTAACCAGTATTTCCACCCTCCTATCCTTCAGTGAGTTCCATCCCATATCCCTCATCATCACTGATGGCCTGAAACTACTTTCATCCTCTCCATCCTGCCCCCACCTTCTCCACTTACCCTTCACCCATCTGGCTGCCCTTCTTTACACCTTCTCCAGTTCCTTCACCTCCACCTCAACATGGGGGTCCCACTCAGCTGCAGCGTAGTCAAGAACAGGCCGGACCATAGTGTTGTAGGCCTTCTCTTTCGCCTCTGAGCTGGATCCCCTAATATCCTACCCATCATTCCTAGCACTTTCCTACCCTTTGCGTCCACTCTCTGAACTTGGCTTTTCCAACCAAGATTTTCATGTAGAACAACTCCTAGGTACTTATACTCGGATGCCTGGCTTATTTCCTACCTTGCCCAACCATAGACTTCCCTGCTCTTTAGCCTTTTCCTTGGAAACCACGCGAGTTAAGTTTTTCTAACATTTATCTTCATTTTGTTTTCAAGTGTCCACAGCCTTATCCGCTCAATATCTTCCTGTAACTTGTTCTCACGTCCCACCACTGAATAGAGCACACAATCATAAGCGAATAATCGTATTCTGCTGGTAACCTCCACACCTACATCATTGACCATTATGGTAAACAATATTGGACCTAGCACACTCCCCTGTGGCACCACTGAAGAGACCTTTCCCTCAATTGACACAGTACCCCCCCCCCCATAATTACACTCACCGATCCATTCCCTTCAGGAAATCTCCTATTCACCCTACCAACCTCTTGTCTTCTAATTGGTCATCCACCTTTTGCATATATTTCCCATGAGGCACCTTGTCAAAGGCCTTTTCAAAGTCAATGAAACCAGCATCTACTTGCTTTCCCTCATCAACAGCTTTCACCAGGTCCTCCAACAGACCGGCCAACTGAGTCTCACATGAATATCCTTCTCTGACACCATGCTGGTATTCCCTCAGCCAGTTCTTTTCATTCATCACCTTAACTACGTACTGTGCTACCAATCGTTCCATCACCTTCCCGGTATTCAATGTAAAGACTCACCGGCCTGAAACTGCTGGGGTGCGACCTATCCTTCCCCTACTTGTATATTGGTACCACCAGTGCCTCCTTACATTCTAGTGAGAGCTTACCTTGTTCCAGTGACCTGTCAAACAGCACTTTGAGATATTTAATCAACTCCTTTACAGCATACTTAATACCCCTTTTCTAATACCGTCTGGTCCAACCACCTTGCTACTTACCAGCCCTCTGATGTTATTAGCTATATCCTTTACTTGAATTCTAAATTTGTCACATCCTTTCCTATCCCTCTTATCATTCCTTTGCCACATGTCATGTGGTTCAAAGACATCCAGGTATTGCCTTTGTAGCATATCAGCCTTCGCCTTGTCTGTTGATGCGACCAGACCCTCCCTATCTTTCAACTGCAGAATCCCTCCATCCCCTCCCCTCATCTTCCGAACATACCCATAGAACTGTTTCCAGTTCTTATCTCTCCCTAGAGCCATTATGTATCCCAAGAACTCGTTTTTTGCTCGTTTAATTTCTTTTTCTAGCTATCTTCCCATCTCCTGTAATTGGTCCCTAACCCTCATTACCCCTTTATATTTCCACTCTGCATGGAATTTTCTACACTTTCTTTTCATTATTTTTATCTCCTTACCATAATATGGAGGGTTCCCACATGACCTTATCCTTTCTTGAGGGACAAATTCCTTCAGTGTTGTTTCCACAGTTCTTTTTAAGTTTTCCCACAAGATTTCTATACTTTTATCCTTAGACCATTCCTCAAATCTCTCCATAACATGATTTTCTGCCCCTTTGCCATCCCCCCATCTGAACTGCCATATCACCTTGAACCCGGGATCTACTACTTTCGGTTTCTCAATTCCAATCTCTACCACTGTGATGTCACGATCAGAGATTCCTTCCAAAACTACAGCATCCCTTATAACTGAACCCGGCCTTTTATATTGACTGCGATTCATCTTATAAAACAGCTCCTTTATTGGGCATATAAATTTACGCAGCCTGTAACTCACTAATTATTAGATTCTTAAAGTATTGATTATGCGAATGACCAAACTGAAATTGCCATTCCTTGCGAGGTACTTGTCGTCGCGTCGAGTGTCCGATAGAGACGTGGCCTCGACTGTATCAGTGCGGCAGTCGCAAATAACGCACTAATTCAAAAGTCTCTCTTAACCTCGACAATATTTTAATTGCTACTATCGTTCTGTTTTAGGACGTCACTTTAGTAAGGTTCCCGCGGACTCCTGCCGCGATCAAACGTCTAAAAATTTAATCAACTGAAAATTGTAGCTGACCGTGCGAACCACCTTTTGAAAGGGGTCCACGGGCAACTGCCGCGATCCTGCTTCAACACTCCCTGACAACCACAAAACCCTCGCGATCTCCACGTTTCTAAACTGACCAATCACCGACCTTCCCTGAAAAACAGGCCACGCCCCGTCCCGGCGACTGTCTCACGACTCAGGCCCTCAGCCATTTATTCATTCAAAATTGTTGAAATTATTTACATAAATCTTACATTGCATAAAGACACATATTTCACACATACTACAATAGTTTCCTTTTAATTTTCACACTATTTGAATATTATATACAATTTCATTTATTAAATTTTTGCCACCAGCATGGCTTCGGCTCGTTCGCCGCCATTTTGGAAAGTTAGGGGTGGGGGAGAGAAGAAAAGAACCTCGTTCCAAATGTTTCGCTGTCTCTCAGTGATTTAAAAGGGGAAGGGGTTACACTGCTGGAGCATGGCTGGGCCACCAGCGAAGTTTCTCTGAACAAGCAAACAACCCTTCTTTCACTCATTTTGAGACTCCCTGGGGATGCGACAAGCCTCGGCGACACTTTTTTCTTGGCCCCTCGCAGAGCTAATATTTTTCCTGTCCTGTCTAGTGCTGACTTCACCTCGACCCTCTCTAGAGGATTACCAACAACACACTTTTTCAGTTCAGTCTTTATGCTACATATATATCTTAAGTACATATAATTTAAAAACATATTGAAATTTTGCCCATTACATAACCCTCAGTTGTCGATAGTGTCTTCTCGGAACAAGAGAGAGATTATCGACCACTTCACTGCTGATTGCTTCACAAATTTTTTTTTCTCTACCTATTCGACACACATACTATTCACACTCTCTATTTGCTGAAGTGACACATCGGCTTGCCATTCTCGCACGGATGCGGGGAAACAAGGGCAGGGCTTTACCTCTACAAAAAAAACTCTCTCCAGGCTTTCTGTTAACAAAAAAAACTGTACCCCGGACCTCGCTCGGCGACAGGGTCGGGCAGCTTTTGTTACAGCGCGGGTCCTACAGCGATCCTTCTTCAAAAAAAACTGCTAGTGTCCCCAGGCTAGTCTTCTCGCTACTCTTTCTTACAGCATAACAAAAACTAGACAAAAAAACATCACTTCACAGCTAACCCACACAAAATTCTTACCAACTAAATAAAAGTCCCAACTAATAGAGAAAAAATCTTCATTAAAACCAAAACTTAGATAAATAGCAATTCGACATTGTCGTTATGCGCCCAGATTTCAATTCCTCTCTCGTTATACTGGGACGCGCCCCTTTTTATGGTGTCAGCTCTAAGCAGTTTCGATATTTCTTTCTCCACTTCCGGCCTTAACATTTTTTGGTACTGGGTACCCTTGACACGAAAAGGGAGTGTGTTATGTTATCTTAAACCGACTCACATATGACTTCATCTTCCCTGGTTCTCACGCGAATATCGACGTGTGCTTGATTAACACCTCATTAAGCTCCTGGCACTGCTCTTCCGTCAGCATTACGGGTGGTCTCTCGGACATCTGAAATTCTTTTCGTTCTGTTACCTCTTTTGAGATTTCTTCCCTGTTTGTAGAAAATGCAACGCGCCACTGGTCAGCTCGGGTGATCTCTAGAGTAGGTAGTGTTCCGTTGTGCGGACAAGGACTTCCGTCGCATCTAAATTCGTGTACCTGCGATTATCGCTTCGTACCGTTTTAGCCCTATCATGACTCCCGTCCTGACGTCTTGTGCTACTAAGAAATTCATGATCAATTGTGCGCAGGAGCTCCTATGTGTACTTCGGTGACTACCTGCTTGTGCCTATCTTTGACCTTGGCTCCGCTTATCCCAAATAGGGTAATCCTAATGGTTGGCAAAACGACAGTATAATTTTCATGCCGCTATTTTTCAAATTTGTTGAACATATACTTGTTCATAATCGAGACTTCAGCTCCTGTGTCAATTAATGCTCGGAATCGATAATCGCATATCTTTATTTCTAGAGTCTGCGATTTTTCTGCGCTCACCCTACCTATGTTTCATGGGTAGTCCCAGGGTTCGTCTTTCCTGTTCAGTGGCTCAATTATTAATACCGCGAATTGCTTGTGATCTTGCCCCCGTCTACCTTCGTCGGTTGGGATATGCGATAGGGTATCGGCAACAGCCTGTGTACTGTACTTATTGCGTTTTTGCATCTCCGCCTGGGCCAACTCTACGGCCGTGACCTTGCAAGTAAGATCGCTGACCTGCTTTTCTACTTGCTCCACACGATTGTCTACCTCGTCACACTTCGCTCTCGTAGCCTGCGAGTCCGTAGCTAGTTCACGAAACTGTCGTTCCTGGCGTCCTATGCTCGCTTCTACTCTGTCCTCTATCGCCCCGATCACCTGTGCGATGCTCCCTTTATGGTCGTCTAGTTGTTCACGTATTTCTCTTCGCACTTCTATAAGACTATTTTCCAGGTTATCCTTAATATCGTCGCGTAGCTCTGCGAACTGTCGGGCGGTCGTTACTTCGAGAGTGTCAACCCTACTGGTAAGCGAATCTATCCTCCCAGTTACACGCTCTTCTAAACGAGTTATTTTGTCCCCCATGCTAGCTATTTCTGTTTGCATACTTGTCATTTTTTCTTCCAGACCTGTCATCCCCTCTTTTAGCCTATTTTCCATGCCTGCCATTAACTGACCTATCATGTCTCGTAACTCTAATGAGCCCGTACTTTCCTTACTACGCGCCATATTATTTCTCACAGAAACCTCGTCGTCAGATACCATTACCTCTAGACTATCAGACCCCTGCCTCGAACTCGGTCCGCTCAACACTAAATTTTCTTTCGCCGAGGACATTTTCGCGGCTGTTGCGTTCTGAGAATATTCAGCCTGTTGTGAGTATCGACAATGCAGAGGTTGGCTGCATGAGTCAGTCAAGTGATGATCTAGCTAAGACGAGAACGTGTTGAGAGAATGTGTATGATGAATAAATGAGAGGTAATAAAGTATTGAGAGAAATCACGACATGGCGCAGTCGGTAGGATAGAAAATATGTACCAGTAACATTAAAACAAGAAGAACAGTGTTAAATTGCGTCTAAGTAAGAAAACAACAGACGAAAGAAGATGGAGTCGTTCAAGCCGCCGTCGCCATTGATCTTGGACGGAAATCTTTGTGAAAATTTTAGAAAGTTTAAA
>PNEQ01080672.1:0-22816 GCA_003012365.1 Medauroidea extradentata
CACACACACACACACACACACACACACACAGAGTGAACCCTCGATAACTCGGATTAAAAAGGGGGAGAAGCTGTCCGAGTTACGATTTGTCCGTGTTATCGTGGGGCATCCGGGGAGGAGGGGTAATCAGTCATTAATCACAAGAAACATGAGGAAATCAGTATGCTATCATTTCTACAAGCAAAAGAGGCAACAATATATACTGCTTTGTACGTATCAATTTACAGGAGGGGGTGGTGGGGAAATTATCACTGTAACATGGAGAACTATAAAATATAGAATATCAAACAACCTGGGCCGGCCGATTCTTTTTTAGTTATTTTTATGGTACTTCTGGCTGATCTTTTTTTATCTGTGCTAGAAGCTGGCACCAAGACACCCTTCTACCACATAAAAGTTCTCACCCCCTTCTCTCGTTTGGCTGGCGACAGTATATGTGCATGCGTGTGTGTGTGCGCGTGTGTGTGAGAGATAAGCTAGGGTGGTAGAGAGCGAGCGGAAGTAGTCAAGGTCAACCGGTACAGTCTTTACAGTAATAAAAACACCACACATGACCACACGCAACTCACAAGATGTTTACGTTAAAAATTGCTCTACATCAGCATGTCACAGTGTCTGCAGCCAGCTGTTACTTTCCTACGAGAAATTTTTTTTCCACGACCTCTTTGCTAGAATACGAGGCTAGGAGCAACGTAAATCTCAGTCTACCAGTCTACCTTTCCTCCTTATTTTTTTTTTGTTTAGTTGAAGTCTACGGCCGTGGTTGAAGTAATAATGTGCACTTGCTGCGTCGTCATAGTTCAGTTACGTCTTTACACGCACTTTACACTTAAAATAAATTTCACAGGTACCATCAATATTAATGGAAACTCAATAAAAGCCAATTCATTTTAATCATTTAACTTTTTCAAAAGCTAGGCCCTCTAGAATGTGCTGCCCGGGACAAATGCCCCTTTCTGCTCCCTCTCCCTTTTTTATAATTTAAGCCCTGTTTTTTTCAATATTGCCCCAGCCTCTAGCGTAGTGGGTTAGGCCCCAGTTTACAGTGCGAGAGGCCCTGGGTTCAAATCCTTGCTCGGGCATGGATGTTGTGTTGTTCTTTCACCTCACTTCACCCTCATCAGCTTGTAAGACGTCAAAGGGCCGTAAAACCCTCTCACCATCTTGCCTACGTTGCAATGTAAACCAATGGCTTTTAATTTTTTTTATTAATGTCCAGGACAAAATGTTTTGCAATATTGACTTTATCGCACATACCACAACAAAATAAATTTCCCTTTAGGTACCATTGTGACGTGTAGTTACCATCCAATTCACCAGCATCATACTGAAATGTTTATTTATGACGCACGTACGTGTATGGTTCGCGCTGTGAAGAGGTAGGAAAGATAAAGAAGGGAGGTCTGCCTGCTGAGTTGCATCTCCACTCGTGCGCCTGCTGAGTTGCATCTCTACTCGCGCGCCTCGTTAGCAACATTTAACCACACGGAACTTGCCAGATATTTTACGGTGGGATTATTAAAGGCTACGTAGCGATGACCAACTGCTTTTAAAGCTTAGTACTGTTTCTAAATAAAACCTGATGGATTTAAATTAGGCAGGCATAATTTTCTTATGATTTTTGACAAAAAAATAATTTAATTAAAATTAATTTTGTTTTTTGAAATTCTGTCCGAGTTATCCGAAGTCCGGGACATCGAGGTCGGAGTTATCGAGGGTTCACTGTGTCTCTCTCTCTCTTCTCTCTCTCTCTCTCTCTCTATATATATATATATACACACACACACACACACATACATACATACATACATACATACATACATACATACATACATACACAGACCTGAAGGAGTGAAAGGAGATCCAGTGTTGAAACTTCAACGACCATTATACGGTCTCAGAGAATCACCAAGGTGCTGGAATCAAAGATTTAATGTGTTTGTAGAAGAGAGTGGTCTGAGAAGATCACGGTATGATGTCTGCTTGTATGGGGGGGATGGTGTTTGGCTAGTAATATGGGTCGATGATATCCTGTTATTTGGAGAGAAACAAAAAATTGAAGAACTTGCTAATAAATTTACTGAACAAAGAATTCAACACAAAAGACATGTGTAGTGTACAGCGTTTCCTTGGAACTGACGTAGAAATATCCACTAATAGGATAAGAGATCGGCCAAGGAGAACTTATTGACAAGATGTTGGAGAAATTTAATCTTCAAGATTGTAAAGGATGCAACACTCCAATGGAAGCCAGAATAGATGTAGACGAGTCAGAGCCTGTTATTGATGTACCTTACAGAGAACTGGTAGGTAGTCTGATTTATCTGTCGCAGACCTCAAGACCAGACATAGCTTTTGCTACATCTTTCCTTAGCAGATATCTGGATAAGCCAAACCAAACCCTCTGGACTGCTGCAAAAAAGAATACTTAGGTATTTGAAGGAAACAAGGGACAAGAAACTAGCGTACGAGCGAAATCCAGATGAAAACAAAAATAATAACCTATGCAGATGCAGACTGGGCAGGAGACAAGGAGGATAGGAAGAGCTTCAGTGGAATGATAACATTACACTGTGGGAACTCGGTCTCTTGGTGCTCAAGAAAACAAGTTGTAGCCTTGAGTACTGCAGAAGCAGAATATACATCGAGTGGCATGGCAGCAACTGAACTTCTGTTTATGAAGGGTCTCCTGTCAGAATTTGTTTTCGGTACAAAAGTGCAAGTGCAGGCTTCATTATTGGTGCAATTTACATGTCAAGTAACTATGAGAACACATGATGCTCCAAAAACATTGATATAAAGTATCATTTTCTGAAAGATATAGTATCCAAGCAAATTATAAATATTGAGTACGTAGAATCTTGTAAAAATATAGCTGACTTATTCACTAGGCCTATGGGTAAAAACAAATTCATACAGTGCCGACAGTATCTCGGCTTGATACAGGGAAACAAAGGCAGCTAGGCAACTATTTACATCTTAAAATTAAATAGAAACATGTTCTCACAGAGTATCATGGAGGTTGACAGCTTGGTTTAACTTAGCAAGTATACACACAATTTTTTTTAAATACTGTATGCATGAAACTGTGTGTATTAATTTTTTTTTGTATCTTTACTATTTTTGTAAATGTACCATGTTTAATTTTAAGTTAGGAGAACTCCATCCATGTAATACACTGTTAACGAGTGTATTGAATGCTACAGAGGACTTGAAATTGAGAGGGGGTGTGAAATATGTAGTGTCCTTGTTTGTGATACAATCTGTATATGTATTGTTTAACTTGTTCTTGACAGTACATCCTGTGGTTGTGCATACGCAGCGACAGCGAGTGAGAAGAATGGTTTAGTATTAAAGATGGAGCCTGTTACAGTATGAGTGTGTGAATTCTTTCAATAAACAAAACTGTGTATTAACAATGGGGCTCGACTGGTGTGCAGTTACTTACTTCCCATCAGTGACTCACTTGAATATGACTTCCAGTGAGGGATCCTATATTTTATGGTTTGATAACAAAGTCAGAAGTATGTTTCTACAGTATATAAAATTTCATCATCTAAAACTGACAAAAATGCTTGTCTTAAATATTGTAACTCATCCAGAATACACATAAGAAACATGAAGGGATAATAAATCACATCATCAGGCATGGGAAAATTCTTAGATGCTATTTGTAAACATATACCATGTAGACACATAGGATGGCTTCTAAATAAATCTGTTATTTTTGCTGGACACTATACAGAAGGCAGCGACCTGGCCAGATGATAAACTTAACCAAGTCAAACCTCTTTAATACAAACCTGAAGGGACCAAAATTTTGGCTGTTTGTAATAATGAGGTTTCCATTAACAGATGTTCACTAAAACCTTAAAAAGTTTCTGACATTTTGGTCACACTGTTTATTCCCACAAATCAAATAGTCTTTTACTTGAGAACTTGACATCGCATGATTTAATACATAAACAAAATTTTTATTGAATATTAAAGTAACTATTTTATTTCTTGTCCCATTCCAAGGGGAATAAAAATAGCTTTGTATTAATGAGAATTTTGTATTAACAGGGTTTGTATTAATGAGGTTCCACTACACCTCAACAACTGCTGTTAGATCAAATGTAGTACCTGAAATAGCTGACTGGATGTAGGTTTATGGACATAATCCATTGCGATGCAGATTCTTGTCAAAGAAAACTAAAGAGAATAGAAAAATGTAAATAAGGAGGGTATGCTTTAGTCAATAGGATACATACACAGCATAAAATTCCATAAATTGTATCAGGTCAAGTAAAACAAGAGAGAACCAAATAAAAATATGAGAAATAAAAATCAGATACCACCGAGGCGGACGACACAAACATGACGCCTGCTTTGGCAAAATTACTAAGAGATAAATTATATGAACCACAAAAATATGACACAATGATTAAACAAAACCATACACAGTATTTTTACAGACACAAACAGTAGAACAAGAAGACAAACAGATAAAATAAATGAACCACAAAAATATGTTATAACAAAGAGATGAAACAAAACACAGTAGTAACCCAGACAAGAACATGAAAGCTGTGTTTCGTTAACTGGAATCTGTTCTTGTGCTCAAGTCAAGACACAGGGTCCGAGAACACAAGTGTGACTGGTGAGGGGGCTGGAAAACCATGCAAGAGCTGACTTAGGGCCGGTTTCACCAAGGAAGTTTAACTTTGCCACAAAGCGAGATTAAGAAAACTCGATGAAGAGTTAAACCTGAGTTTAAGTTAGAGGTGTGTTCCACCAACAACACAGCAAGTTTAAGTTAACAGAGATTAGTTAAACTTGGCTGCTTGATGGGCTGTGTGAGCTGAGTTGCCTTAACTGTGTCGGAAATACTCTTAACACTCGTCTGAGATTGACGAATGCGTGTTTGTTTATCAAACTATTTCATTTGGGAACTTTGTTACAATGTTCTTGATGGGCAGGGGGGAGTGTTTGCGTCATACTATCTAGCGGGGCTAGGCATCCTGGGTGACTTTGGAACAAAGCCAGAAAGAAAGACCAGGGGAAGATGGTCCAACAAATATAATTTACATTATTTTATTGCTGTAAAGGCAAAGAGCCTTTTAATGTTTATCTACACACAATTGTTAGATTATTTTCTTGTCTGCATATTTTTTGTTAACCTTAAAATACCAGACATGAAACATAATCTCATGTATCAAGTCTCGACTGTGTTGAAAACTGTGACGTGCAATGATAAATTTTAGCGAATACACTTGAAAGTAATCAAAGAAATATTTAAATATCTGAAGGAAATTCCAGACAATGTTCAGTAAATTCTAAAAGTGAATGTACCGATTGTTTTGAAAAGTGGAAATGTATTCGGAAGTCTGTATCATCATATTCATCAAAATAATGATTTATCTCTCCAATCTGACGAGGCTGATACACAGGAATAAAGTCTTCATTGTCTGTATTGTCCTCAAATTTCAAATTATACAGTGCTCGCGCCATTTTATTTTGAACTTAAGCGAGATTAGTAAAGTTACTCGGCCAAAATCAAGGAGTTAAAATTTAATCTAGCTTAAGACGAGAAAATAGAGTTTAACTGCTTGGTGAAACCTAAAACATGTATAATCGAGGTTAAGTTCTGATTAATCAAGATTAAATTGCTTAAACTTGGTTGGTGAAACTGGCTCTGAATAACTATATGCAAGCTTGTGGCCAGACATGTTTTAAGTTTTTATATGTGTACTGAATATTATTAAAAGTCTTTGTATGTAATGTCTGCTTACAAATATTCCTTTCATTTTGGCATGCAATATTAAACTTACCTTACCTGGTTTTTGGCAATACAGGAAGTCAGTATTGCTGCAATGTATTAATACTTTCTTTTCTTGTATCTGTGTAAGTGAAACATACTTTACTGTATTTCAAAATTAAAATTATTTTTCTGAGCTGTTTAACTTATCTGTTTTTCTTAGCATGTGATTTAACGTGCTGTACTGGAAATCTTAACTTGTTTATGGAAAAAACAGCAGTGCAGCAAAAATGTTTAGGAATACAAAGCAGAAAACTTTAATTTTCATTTCAATCCTCAGTAAAACTTATCTTCATACTTAAAATAGTAAAATATCAAGTAAAGTAATAATAAGAATTCATGTTAGTGATAAGAATGTTTGTACATTGTAGATAAACAGCCTGAAATAATTTTGAGAGACTTTTTATGGTTTTTGCAAAACACCTGTCAATTTAAACTTCATTATTACAATAAGCTGCAAAAATTTGCATCCATTCATATTGAAGGAGATTTCATTGTTTATTTATCTTTATATGTACACAAAAGTTTGCATTTATACATTTAATAAAAAACATAAATACACAGCAAAAAGTATTGGAACTTTGATTTATCACCAATTTAAAATACCCAGACATGTCAACAGGTTACTGTTGGTGTGTCCACGAGGATGACGGAAAACCCATTCCTGGCACTTCTGTGAAAAACCAGGACCCTCAGTGTGACAAGATGCCAACAGCTGTGCGACCAATGCCTGGTAAGTAGAGGAGAAACATTGCGAGTCCTTTATGTGAGGCATATCTGTTTCACAGTAACTGCGAGAATTAAATGTAGTTTTATTAAATTATAAATAAGATAAAGAAAATATAGTCGACTTCAAACTATCCTTGCTTATTGAAGGAAGAAGTGCTATGGAAAATTTAAAATCACTGATAATCAGCAGTACCAGAATCTAAAAGTTATACATTTACCTTGTGAAATTGCTACATTCTCAAAATTGAAAATGTGCAAAATGTATTTAAAAAAACATCAACCAAACATATTGCTGCTGCTCTGAAATTTTTTATAATTTCTTACATTATAGTTGCATGGTGTTTAATACTAAGCCTAAATCATATTAATTAATTTTTTCAAGGTTGTCCAGATCCAAAAAAACAGATCTTTTTGAAAGAACTGATGGAAGTGCTGAGAAGGAAAATGCAAGCTGCTATCAACAAAACTGCCTCTGAAAGGTTTGGTAACAAATATTTTTCAGTTTGCAAGAACATTACTTTGTGCAAATACACTTTTAATGTTTCCAAATATTTTTGAATTGTTTTGCGGCTCCTGTGTTTTATTGATCACAGTGTCGACAAATCCCGTGCACCACAGTCACCAAGGCAGGCAGAGTTGGCCGAAACCATACACTGTTAGAAAATACAGTATAAAAAATTCCAACAGTTGCAATATTATTGTCATAAAAGTTCCCAGTGTACAGTATCAAACATGTAAGATTCTTAACATAATGTGTTATTGAAAAGCCCTAAAAATGGTTTATTGAACACAGTGTTTCTTTTTAAAAAAAATTACACCTAAAATTGGTTTACTAAACACATTAACAATCCCTAATCACATATATAAAATTTTTTGTCCCTAAATTCGTTGGCTTAGTCCCTCAAAATTACTTTTTGTCTGGCCAATTAAATACAAGAAAGTTATTATTTTGTTGAACAAAATTCACTGCTACTTGTGTTAATTCTAGTGTAATAAAAGTTACCACACTTTAATTAAAAAAAAAAAAAAAAAAATAGGAAATTTAGCTGAGATTAACTATAGTCACAACAGACAAGGATTTCTCTTATGTAAGACTATAACAAAACAAAGATGACACAAGAACACAGAAAATTTCTTTAGACGAGCTTGTTAACAGTTTTTTGAGAGGTGATCTCTGCTCCTATCTTCATTTGCCTGAAAATTAAAACTGTGAAAAATTTAAGGAAATGCAGAATTTTTAAACTAAACAGTGTAGGATTAAAACCATATTTAAATGAAAACTGAAATTGAAAAACTCAGTGCATTATGATTTATGAGTACAGATACTGGTGTTTTTATTAAAATTTGTAATTACCAGTATGTCTCTCTATAGGTATGCATATTCATGTAACATTTTCAGACTTGGGAAATTTAACCAAAAATCTAATTGATTAAAGTTAATGTTTATGCTTTAAAAAGTTAACTGATTTAGATTAAAAGTTTACTTTTAAAATATTAACTGATAAAAGTTAAAGTTAAAAGAAAATTAACTGATTAAAGTGAAAGTTAGTGTGACCCAAAATATTTGTATGGAGGAAAATAAAACTTTTCACACGCATGACCACATTACCAAGAAATAAATTGTGCTCTTCTTATGTTCCTTTGTTTTGAGAATAAAAACTTGTTTGCTATGTTATAAATCTGGTGGTCGCTACAAATGCGACTGTGACACCACCTACTGTACTGTAATATGTTCGTTTGACACAACTTGCATCGTGTAGATACAGTAGTGCTAGGTGGAATTTGTGTAGTGTTTGGTGTATAAACAGAAAATTCTGTTTTTTATGTTAATATTGTGTGTCGGTAGGTATTGGACTCTGAAGCCATCCAGTTATTTTCTAGTGCAGTCATAGTTTTGCAGGAACTAACTTGTTACTTTTGATCACTAGCCAATAATTTTAACGATTATAAGTTTAAAATGGGCTAGTTTCGAAAGTAACAATTAAGTTAAAAAGTTACCTGCAATTTTAATTCCATTTACTTCCCACCAAAGCGATCCGGGTTCGATTCCCGACGGGGTTGGTCGCCAGATTTTTGCATGTAGGAATCGTGCTGGACGTTACCGTTGGTTGGTAGGTTTTTTCAGGGATCTCCCGTTTCCCCCCCCCCCCTTCATTTCGGCGCCATTCCATACTCACTTCACGTCACCCTTCACCAGCACTGAAGACCTCGACGTTAAGCGCTGACCAAAATCTCTCACTTTAAAACAAGTTATCTTAAAAATAATGTTTGCAGCTATAAAAGTTTTGAATATTGTTAGCATACTCCTTGTTATGATTATAGCTTTATAACTTAAATGTATGAGAATAGAAATTTTTTAAAATACATTCTTACAAATAAATGTTACAAATTTAAAAAAGTAGCCTGAATGCACATTTAATAGACGACTTGAATTACACGCCCCCTGACGTCACCGCAGGGGAAAAGTACTGTGCAAAACAAAGTTCGTTTACAAACATGCTGATTTGTTAGTTGGTAATTGCAGAAAGCAAAAATGTTGCGCATTCGAATATTTGCATGCAAGGGTAAAAAATATTAGTTTCAATTTCATGGTTAAGATATGCAAATACATAAGATTAATGTTTGCCTGAAAAAACTGCAAATTCCAAACAAATAATCAATTTTCTCGACGTACATCTCATCCAGGACATGTGAAGCCAAACAGCTGAATGAAGGTTATGTTTGACTGCGGTATCCATGGAGATAGGAATTGTATCCCACACCTGACTGAAGCTCCGCCTCTTTTCAAGTCGTCCATTTAAATCTGTGTTGTATGATGGGATTTGTTGCAATTTATGGATATCAATTTGTAGTAGGCCTACTTATGAAACATGACTATTCTACTATTTATAATATTTAAGAGTACCTGATTTCTGAAGTGCATCTATGGCTGCAGTATCATGGCACTCTGAACTGTTGTTCACTTTGAACATGTTCATGTTTAAAGACAGTTCCACAGTGTTTGAAGTTGTTTTGGCAACCACCACTTCCTATTCAAACTAAACTGCTTGTGTACTACGTACATCAGAAATACATTTCTTCTGTTCTTTGCTTTCATTGGATTGTTAAATGTCTACAAACCATTTCAATAAGATGGCTGACAGCTGGAATTTTGTAGCAGTATTAGTGAAGTGACCAGATCAGTTGTCATTAGATGACACACTTTTTTTACCCATAACCCGAAAACATAAATAAACAAAATTAATCGCAGTTAAAATTCCTCACAATACGTACAGTACAAACACTTAAAATATAAATGTTACTTTTGATAACATCTGTAATACAATAATTGTTTGTTCTGTAATAATGTGAACTTTTTCATTTAAAAACGCATTCAATTGAATGTGTGTATGACTGCCTAAAACAGTTCACAGTAACATGTTCAATGTGCCGTGCAACAGTGGCTTAATTACCACATACACTCTACAAAGCATTTAGATCTTGCATATTAGAAATGCATTGGTTACAAATCCTATTTCACACCTACTTGTAGTACTCCTATTTAATAACACCACCATGTAATTTTCCATCTTTTTGCACTCTCCTTCAGTTTGCATTTTTTTTTTAAGTGTAAAAAGATGTGTTATTGTAAAACTCATAAAATTACATATACTTACCCAGAGGTATGCTTGTCATAAATATAAATTTTCACATTGCTTACAATAAATAATGAGTGATATGTAACATAATCTCTAACTGTGTTATATTTGTTTTTCCGCAGTTCTCTTGTGCTGAAAGACGACTCGTATTTGACGGCACAGGATGTTGTGGCAAAATGGAACTTCAATAGTTTTGATAAGAACAAAAATAAGGTAAAATATAAGTTCAGTTTGCTTACAAGGCCAGTTATTAATGTTTTCTTTCAAGTTTGTGAACTTCATTGACACCATTCAGGAATTCAGGGACGCCTGTTCTAACAAGTAGGATGGAAGGGGTCAGAGTTGCATTATCAGTCTGGTAGAGTCTCACATTTAATTAAATGCCCTAGTTCCTAAAAGTTTTACTCTAAACAGATATTTCATTAAATCCAACTTTTTTTTTAACTCCCAAAATAAAAAAAAATAATTATCAACACTTGAAGAGTCCACTGCAAAAATTATGGATGCGACCAGGAATGAATTTTGCAGTAGAGCAATTAGAAAGTTCAAAAATGCTACACTGAAACAGTGTATGCTGAAATGAAAACGTTGTTACTCATTAACAGTCAGAGTTTATGGTATGCAATTCTGGTGGAAGATTCTACACCCATAGTGATTTGTATTTCTATTCATAACTAATTTTGGGCGAAAAAGTGGTATCCATCACTTTTGCAGTGGACTCTTCACTTGTTTTCTCATGTTAGGGCATGTTTCATTGCAAATATTGTTATTTAAAATACAGTCTGTCTCATGAAAGAATTCCATATTTTGACATTTCTCTTCTGAGAAATTTGCCTAGCAGTTCCATTGTTTGGAGCTTTAAACCTACCTGGCTTCCTGGAAAAGCACTGTCTCCACAATCCTGTTTACAGACACATCTCAGAAGTGAACTGTCAAAATATGGAATTCTTTCATGAGATAGACTATATGTTTGTTTGTATGCAACAATAAGGTCTGTTGCACTTATCTTTAATTGGTAAGTCACAGCCATGAAATTAAAATATTTGGTGGCTAGGCCGGCATACACAATACTGACATAATATGTAAAAAGTGAAAACGTCACTGCCGTCTGTTCTCCTTCCTCTCTCCTGCTTCTCCAACAAAATATTTTAAAAATCCCACAAAAAATGTAAAGAAAATCTCAAGAAAACTATTTAAATGTTTGCGAGACCACAGCTGTAAAGTTAATGTAGCAGTTTTATTGGTAGTATGCACTGTCACGCTCTACCACTTGCTAAAAATACTTTGCACCTGAGCTTTTTTAGTATCAGTGAACGAGTCATATTATGTATTTCGGCAATAGTAATTTTATTCTAAAAAGTCTGCATATTCAATAATTATATATTATTTTTGATAAATGCACTGATTTGATAATAGTAAGCAACAAGAAATCAATACAGTGCTCCTTAAATGTAAACACATTACACGTCACTGCACCTGGTCCGCAATAGAATTAATTGATAGAACGCGCGGCACATGGCCTATCGCCACACACATGACTGTTCTCTACCATTCCAGAAATTGTATTTCTAATGAATTGTTACGTTAAATGTAGAAAAATGGCACAAAATGAATTATACATTGCAAAAACAGGTTACATGTTGACTCTGGCATTGAAATCCCTTAAAATACGTTAATTATGGTTTTAAATGTTCAAAATGAGTTGACCAAACCTATGAACATTTCCAGGCAGCTGTTTGAATGTCCGTCGTGACCACTTTGAAAAAAGAAACACTAGACATACACAATCAGTGACCTTGTGGGCAAGAATACATGCCAAACACTAGGCCACTAAATTAATAAAATATTTCATGAGTCTGTGGTCATGCACATGCTTATTCTTATGGATTTATTGCGACGTTATGGGCTTACTGCCCCTGCTGGCCCTTGGCCAGCGTCAATCTATGTATAGAATTTAATTCATTATAAATTTTGATACCATTAAATATGGACATGATCAGCTCAGTAAAGCTTAACATCGCTCAGTGTTCAAGCAGGCTCTTGGGTCACAGAGGCCTACATCAAGGCATGCGACTGCACACACTCAACACTATCGCTATTGCAGCCAGAGTTTCAAACAGATTAGAATGATTTTCCCTTTGTTTCAACAAATTGTTTAGTGATATATACAAAGAATACCAGTAAAAGTACTTTTCATATTACAATTTATGTTCCATTTTAGGGAATTTGTTGTATTTATTTACTTTTTTCACAATTTCTTGGGAATTTTTTTAAAGTTTCGTAAAACATTTTGTGAAATCACTGATTTCATTATTCCTGACTGCATTTAATTCGGGTTCTACAGTATAAAATTGTTCAAGAATAATTTCTGCCAAATACTAAACATGACAACAGTCACTTAGATGAGAAATAGCCTAGTTGTTTTATGACACCAAAGTAATATTTGTGTCAGGCATAATAACTGAAATACAAGTACCATTCTTGCTGATCCCCAAAATAGTAGTACATGGGTACAAAGTGTGGGTGTACTTTAATATTTAAAAAAAATTACATAACTCTTGTATAACTGTCCTACATTGGAAGAACATAGTACTGTACAGCAAGTCCTCAATTTACAGTGTAATGCTTTATGTCAATTTACGTCACTAATGTTTGAGTACTCATGTTTCAATTTAAGTAGTCGCCGATTGAGAATAACATTGTTTACTATCTTCCCTGCCCCTCTTTGGTTCAAATAAAACACAGAGCATAAATTTAAGACTGTATAGTAATTTTAAATTTTATTCATTCTAGGTAGTTAGAATAATTTGAATGTGCATTGCCATATCTTATCATACGCTATGACAGATTCTGCCTCCTTAGAATGACACAGCAGTTTCCCCTTTCTCTCCATAGAACCTTTTTATTAGCCCACCAGTCGCTGTGTGGAAAAAGTTTTAGACATGCTGCCGTTAACTTTATCACATCATAAATGTGTTTGTATCATGATATCAGTTCACTGTAAATTTACAATTTTTACTATACTGAATAGCTTCCAGATAGCAAAATTTACATTTAAATTTAGTTATTAGAAATTAAAATAATGTAACATCTGTTTCGCTATCCAAAAAAATTGAAGTTTTGCAATGTTTCGATACAGACGAGAGGGCAGTGACATAAGTAATGTGTTGCATGATTTTATTTCATGTGTTTTGTGACATAGATTTTAAGGGCATGCTTCCCTATTCTACTGTTTTTGCAGAATTATTTTTTAAGCATAATGAGAGCAGATATCAAAAAGTACGTTACACAGCTTTGTTTAAAGTAGTTTTTACATTATAAGGTAAATGGATCATATTATGAGACAATGTAACTTAAAATCTTAATGTTGGATCAAATAAATCACACAGTAAAATTGTTATAATTTTCTTCAGTACCAGTAGAGCACGTGAGCAAAACCCTGCACTTATTGTAATAAATATTTGACCAAAAACAAAGTAAGAGAGAAAAGAAGTTTAGCTGCATTTAAAACACAAACTCTAAACTGCATATTCTGATATAGTTGGCTGATGTGTCACATTTAATTAAGGCAAGTATGAAGAGTGTATGTATAGGGAGAGAGGTTATGTCTCTTTGGCAGGTACTGGAGAAGAAGGAATGGAAAGGCTTCAGGAGCTTGGTGACCAGCAGCAGGCAGACACGCAAGTGTGGCAAGAAGCTACCACGTTACTGTGACGTCAACCACGACCGCAGGATCAGCCTCACGGAGTGGCTCAACTGCATCCGACTGCACGAGACTAGTACGAGTAAGTTAGAGAGATTGTCCAGTGTTGAGAGGATACGTGACCAATGACATGAAAAGAGACCAGTGGCTAATGGAGCTACTCTAATTGAAATAAAAGGCTTCTTCCAAGACAACTTGGAAACTGGATGATGTGGCACAAGTTGTGACTACAGAGACAACCTACCACAGTACAGTAGTTGAAAATACAGAACACCAACCCTGGCAGTCAGTAACACTGTCCATGTATCATATATGCTCTAAAGAGCTGAGTGAGAGATTTTGCTCAGAATTTAACATAAAGGTCTTTAGCGCTGATATGAGGTGAGCGTGGAGCAACACCGGAATGAATGGGTGGGGTAAACAGGAGATTCCTGAGAAAATCCATCAACCGATATTGTCTGTCACAATTCCCATATGAGAAAATCCGGGGTCCAGCCTCGTCGGGAATCATACCCATATCGCCTTGGTGGAAGCTAAAGATATGTAAAGTTTTTTGCTGGGGATCAGCCCTTATTGTCTTGGAAGGCAGAAACTTACTTATATTGCCACCAAGTACCATTTTTACGTGATCAACATAAATTTAAATGGAAGACAGAAATAAGACCAAAGAAAAATGTTAAGCAGGTCTACTGGAATATTATGCGTGTTGCAAATAAGTAATATAAATGAACGAATCCTATACATGCAATTATGCTTGCCCATAATTTTCAGTATTATAACAGATTTTTCCTTCTCATTCTAGTTTCACCATGATGGTCCTCATTTCCATATCTTGGTGTCTGGTCACCCTACTCATTACTTGTTACATTACGTTTTTGCCTAGTGTTTTGGATAGGTTAGTAATCTTCAGTTCTGAACAAGTCTGCAGACCAACCAAAATATGGAAATGTTGGATTTAAATAAGCACATTTTACAAGGACCGTTTTTGGCAAAAAAACTACTGTATTTGCAAATTTTTTACAAATAAAATTGTAGTGCTTGTATGTTAATTATCAGTGCAGGTAAATAATAATTACATTTAGTTTTAGGTGACTACTTAGAGATATTACTAAAATTCTTTACGTGTTTATATAGGCAACACTTCCACACCGATCGTTCGCAGGCGTGGGGGTAATCCACTGCAGATTTATCTGAATAGCGACTGAAGTTTCAACCCTGATTGCAGTACGACGGGACAAAGATACCACGTTGTGAATGAAGTGTAATTGCTGAAGTGCAATTTACATCACGTCTTGACACTCAAGCTTTCACCATTCTATAGACAAACATGTTTTGATATCCTGACCCAACAACTTCAAACTGTCTCAACATGGTTTGAACAACTTTACAGTTATCAGCTATGATCAAGTAGGTAAATAGTGTTGTAAAGCCAACCACATACATACATGCGAGTAGTTGTATTTGTCTGGTTTTTATTCACAGTGAAGAGTGGTGAGGGCAGTGACAGACTGTTAGTAGAAAGTGTGTAAGAATTGCGTAATGTGGAAGTGTATAGTTTAATCAGCTTTTTTTGTGACTGAAGAGACAAGAGAAACTTAGAAGCCTGTTGAGAAGAAATTAGTATTTAGTATTCTTCAAGAATATTGTGTTTGTTGCTTTCTGTAAATGTGTTTATTCGACAGGTAATGTTACATTGATGTCATCAGTGTCCTGTGTTGATGCTTGCCCCTAACTCGTACTGCTAGATTGTTATGGTTGATAGTTAGTGATCTGAATGTGGACATTTTTTCAGAGTGGATTTCTTCACTTGCCCTTATCTCAAAGCCATACATGTACGCTGAGGATGAGCTCTGTCTCACATCACGTATTTTCAACAACATATTTTTGGCAAAAGTATGTGAGGAGTTGAAAGTCTTTGTGAAGGGAGAGCTTTTATTGTGTTAGAGAACTGTTACAATTATTTTTTTTATGTAAAATCAGTAATTGTATAGATGTATAATAATGCTAATTACAATGTTGATGGTAATTTTAGTTGCTGGTTTACATAGAAGAGAGACCGTAATAACAATAAAACAAAAGTTTCTGTGTGTGTATAACAGTGGAACAGGATTGTAATGTTTTCTTAACTTGAGAGCATAGTTCATTACCTGGACTCATGCTATTATAATTGTTTCAAACAAGGAACAAGTAATAGTGTCTCAGGTGTGCTTTTAGTTATTTCAGAACATTTTTCAGCTCTGAACCTTCATTGTGCTGGGGAAGGGGGGGTATATTAAGCTACTGTACCTCTCCCTCTGTGTGTGTGCAAAGCAAGAAAGATGAGTAACAGGTGTAGTAAATGGCTAGTACAACTTAACATCTTTTGAGTACAGCCCCCAGTCATATACAGTTCAGTTACACTAATCATAATTGAGACAATGACTTGTTCGAATTACCAGATTTTCAAGTTAATCTAAGCACTAACAAGCACAAAACTTGCCTGAATAAAAAATATGTAATAATTAGTATGTGCAAGTTTGTACATAGTACTGTACTGTCCTAATATGGCAAGTGTAGTACTTCTGTCACAGCATCTTTATAATGTAGAAAATTATTAAAATTTGGTTTTGTGTTTATTACCACATATTGTTCTTCCTTACACACTCGTTTGTATGTTCAGTTCTTGTGCACAAAAGCCATAAGTATTTTATATATAGTTAAAATCTGTTGAAAGTTATGCTGTAAAATATGTGGAGAATAATGTGGTGCGACAATTTGCGTAAACCAAGCAAGTAGCATACATTTTAGGTGAATGACACTGAGCACATGGTTGCACTGCATTGTTCTCCAAAATGTTGCTTGCCACAACAGTGAAACACAACTGTTCTACGGTCTATTAAAATATATATGTATAATTTACTTTTCCGGACATGTGTGTACTGTATAAGGTTATGCATTACAAGTGGTCCAAAGAATTACTTGTGGAATTTAAGCACAGAGGTTGTGCACATACTATAGAGCTGTGACAGTGAGTTCTGTCTATCATTCAGAGATGTTGAAACTTGAATCTGAGCCTACAATTTATTTAAGTAGTTTAATGTACACTACTACACAAATGTCATATTTTAAACTATTTTTGCTGAGTAAATTCCACTAGATTTTTGTCTGATTAAGATCTGGCATGTAACATCAAAGTCCAGTGCTTAGAGTCATTGTCATGTTGAAAGCTGAAAACTCTCTTCAAATTGCAGCTTCTGGGCACTTCCAGCCAGATCATCCATCGCAGAATCGTTAAACACTGTCTTTCCCATACCACCACAGTGGTACCTCTGCTTTTTGCCATTGTGATTGTGTTTGGTCTTGCATTTTTATCTGGTGATCCGTACTGAGCAAACTTTAATTTGTCTGAAAATATTAGTGCCTTCCAAAATTCCATGATGTTATCAAGATGCTTATTGCCAACTTATATACTTTTCCTGTTTATTTCACATACAACTGTACATTGCTTAGTTTGTGCTACAGCACTTTACCTTTTCTCTACCTACAAGCTTAGCTCCAGAAAACAATGTAATTTAATTTTCAAGTTTATGGTGGTTGTGACAACGTATTAATTTTCTTACTTAATGCTGGACTATCAAATTATGTTGGTATGGTATATAAATCAATGCAAAATACACTAACTTCAAATGACACTGTTCTAAAAGGCATTCAAAATGTAAATCAAGAGCAAAACAAGTTTTTCAAACTTTTTTTGCCAAGTTGTCCCAAAGTACCATGTTTACATGGCACAAACTCAAACACTAATATTTTGAACATTTGATCTTGGTGCAAGAGATTATGCTAAATTATGCCTCACTCTGGATACCTCCAGTGATGACTGAGGAATAGACAACTTGTGCTGCAGGTAAAGTAACCTTACCTCTTGGCAAACGACAAATATTGAATATATGTTAGTCCTGTACTAATGCTCTTTGTGTTTTCAATCAGCAATTTGTATTTAACATTCATATCACATAACCACCATTCTCTTAATTGAAAATGTTTGATACATATTACATTTATGGATGGATACACATTCTTCTGTAATGGAACACTATCACACTAAGTGTATATGTAAACACTGTGCCTATTTACTCACTGAAAATTTTTATAGTTGAATGCAAATTGTAATCACTTATATGTAAGGTTTGAAAGAAAAAATATTGGAACTTATAGTGAATAGGCTGTACCAAGAGTATCTGTAAATAATGCTTGAATTTAATCAAAAATTGAACAAACTAGTTTACTGTACCAACATACCGTATATAGGTAACCATAGATCATTGCTATAAAAATGTTAGGGGTGTGTGTTGGTTTTCCTCCATTGCAGTTTAGTGAGAGTCAAAGCACATTGAATAAACAAAAACAGTTGATAGGCACAAAATTTCAACTACTAATCTGCTGTTTACTGCACTGTGCCGTACTACTGACTGGTAATAAATTCTTAAACAAAGTGTATGTTATCCTGTACTTTCTCAAATATTGCTCACCGTGCTGGAATCACATAACCCGAAAACCACTGCATGATAGGTGCAGAACTCAACAGCCAATTAAATAACTCCTGAAATTATCACACTACAGGTGCAGCCTCTGGATGACATGATACTGCCTGCCCTCCGATCGCCAAAAGACTACAAAATAAAAAAAAAAAAAAAAAAAAAAAAAGATTTGTACTAAAATACAAAATCATTGGGCACATTAACTCTTATTGACAATGTATAAAGAAAATTGTTTCGGTGTAAAAAGTAAATAATTTTTGGATTAAACTCGTGAAATAACATTCATATGTTAATATTACATTAATGTCTTCAGTCTGCATAATATAGTCAAGAATCTTCTTACAACCTATGCTTGAAAATGTTTGCTGCCCAGTGCAAATGAGACGTGAGAAAGGTAGCAGTGGATTATTGTCGCAAGTACAGGTTATCAAGGTGAACAAGAAGACAAGGCAAACAATGCATAAAAAAGTAAGTTACATTTATAATTGCCACAGATGGATGACACAATTTCACATGGTTACAATGTTTTGTTGGGTAGACAGACCAGCTTTGTTGGCAGATGAATGGTAACTACGCACAGTATAAATGAAACAAAATTGTGTAAATATGAATTTACTATATCTATTGTACACCACCATCTAAAACGGATCCAGAGAAACTTACACTTTTTGTACTGTCATACTGTGAAGACGAAATAGTTACATCAAAAGTATTAGTACTGTACTGTGTAAGTTTAAATTTTTTGCTGTATCATGTGGTATTTATCAGGACTATTAGGAGTCTAGCATTATTGTTACTTGCATTGACCCTATATTTACATAAGGTAATGTGAAATCGTAAAAGTTGTATCAAATACAGTAGAACCTCGATTAAACGAAATGCCACGGGAGCCGAAAATGTTTATTCTAAATCGACGTTTCGTTAAATCTGTTTTTATTTTTTACCCCCCCCCCCCTCCTCCTAAAAAAATTTAATCCTCTGGCATGTTTCATCGGAATTTAAGGTAATTATAATAAAACCTGTAAGCTCAAAGCAATAACGAAATGCATTTACCATCAACTGGTAAGCCACAGCTGCGAAAGACAAAAATCGGCAAAAAAAAATTTAAAATACTTCCAGTGGAATGCTTGGCGAGCATGCGCATGGTGAGTTAAGGCCGTGTTACAATCGAAATATCAATAGCAATACCAATAACAGTAACAGTTAACTACCTGTAGAATATTGCGTGCGTCTCAGTCGTACATAAAAATACCAATAGCCATTACCATGTAATAGTTGCATAGCGAGATGGAAAATTTTATCTTTTCTGTGCAATACACTTTGCACAGCCAATCACAATCCTCCACATTGAGTACATAACTAGTCAATTTCAAGTAAATAAACGGAAACTTCCGGTCCAGATTTTAACATACATTTGACTCCGATTAAACAACAAATTTTCATTTGTTGCCAAAAAACTTTCTCGTTCGTGAAACAAAATCTTATTGATTAATAAATCAAAACAGTTGGTGGTATTATGTTGATTGTGACATGGAGTTTTAGTAATGGCTATGGATGTGGCAATGCCTATGAGTACAGTTTTGGTGATTTCGATTGTAGCACAGCCCTTAGGCATCAATCTTCCCGGCTCTCTCTCGCCTGCTCCACCAACGAAATTCAGGGAATTCCCACAAAAAAAAAAAGCAATGAAACTGAATGAAAACTTTGCGAGACAACTGTAAAATAATAATTAAATATGCGCGACGGCCATTGTAGCTTGTAGGAAACCGCGCACGTTCACAAACTGGTTGGTCTGCTCGCTAAAATTGCAATGCACTAGAGCGATTTTCAAGCATCGGAGAGTCAAATAGTCGCTCGGCCACACCAGTGCATGCTCATTTCCAAGTCACTTCCGCTGCGAAAGTTTTCAACGAATTTTAACGATTTTTTTTTTTTTGTTTCTCGGTGAATGGTTTAAGCTTATCTGTGGAGAAATTAGTAAATAAGTGGTATTATTTTAGTAGCCTTACATTACGACTTATATTCCATTTTATCAAAGTAACTTATTTATTACATTTTTTGAAGGTTCCTAAAAATTATTTAGTTAAATCAATGTTTTTGTTAAATGAGTGTACGCAAAATCGAGGCGCTACTGCAAATATTTTTCATCGTGCAAACATTTCTCAGGTATCTAATACATATTTCACACTATTGGTTGTTTGTATTTAATAGAAATGCTAACCAAATTTCTCTGGAATTACAGTATGTATTTTGTAATAGATAATGCTGCTCGCTTCATCAAATTATTAGCACTATGTTAGTAACAGTTACTTATAACTGTAGTATTCTTGTAACTTTACCAAGATCAGTATATATGCAACTGTGATGTTTTTTTTATTTTTACTCTTGTGTAATTTGTAAAACTGTTGTTATTTAAATAAATATGTTGTAAAAATTCCAGCAGAACATTAACAACTAAAGCACTACATTTCTATGGGAAAAAAATTTATATTATTGAACGTTGTTTGATCGTGAAAATATACTAATCTCTTTATGCTCAAAGGACACACTGTAAACAAATCTGTGGTCATAATGAAAAAGAGTATTATCACACACTAGTTACTCACTTTACTCTTGAAAAAAAAATGGTCCCTGTTGAAAAGCAGATTTAAAAATGGAAGAAAATCTAACTGGTTGTACAGACAATCATACCTGCCAATTTCAAGGATTCAGAAATAGGTAGTACAATTTATAAAATTATTAAAAGATAGCGTAAACATGTATCAGCATTTCACATGTATAAGTGTAACTGCCATTGAATTATCACTAGTCATTTTATGATTACACAGTCAATGTAGTGTTGTACGCAAAATATATTTAGTACCTACTAAATAATTAGCCTAATAAATTAAAATTAGCTTAAGTTATTCCATGCTGTGTTTGTGTTGTATTCATGGCTAATATTACAGAGCATCCCTATCATAAAGCAAATTTAACATGGAAATCACTGAATCTGTCTTACTCTGATCTGTCGTACCAACATTAATACAGAAAACCCTCATTTTATCGGACCTCCATTCAGCGGACTTCGTATTTAACTGACAAAATCTGATGATAGAAAATTATTCCACCATCGGGTCTACTTGCCACATGCAGCACCAGATCTACCTGGTTATTGTGCCTTGGTGAGTGACATCAGGCGCGCGCCCAAATAGCAGTGTAAGACGGTAGGAAGAGCCAGCTATTTTTAGTCACCCATCGGGGTATGTGCAGTGTCTGGGCAAGAATGATAGTCTACCTGAATTTTTTACGGAATTGTAAAATCAACAGCACAAGACCAATCTGGTTATTGTGCTTTTGTGATTGACACCAGGCGCGCACACAGATAGACGCGTATGACAGTAAGCAGAGCTAGTCGCTCATCAGTGTTTATACGTTTCCGGGCATGAATGACTGTCGTGTCTTCTTGAATTTTTTTTACACAGTTGCTGTATGCATGCGTTAAAGGTTGTGTGAATTTTTTTTCAGTGAAATGGAATCTGCAACATGACAGAAAAGAAAGAGAGTAACTTTGACATTAAGCCGAAAAATTGAACTTATAGTAGAAAAGTTAGAGGCCGGTGTTTCTGTAGATAAGTTGTGTGCTGATTATGGTGTCAAGAAACATACTGTGTCGGACATTCGTATAACAAAGGTCAAGTTGAAGAGTTGTGTTGAAATATGATATTGAATCAAAAGGTAAAAAATAATGTGACACTGTTGGACCTAAAAAACATATGAAACCTGTTACTGCATCTTCGCACGACGAGGCAGTGTTTAAGTGGTATGTTCAATAATGCTCTGTAGTGTAAATGTGCATGGTATAGAGATATAATCTGCTACGGACAAAATAGTGCAACACATGCTTTTCTCATGCTCAGCATTTCCATCCCTTTCCCTTCAGAAAGCATCAAGGATGGTGGCTAGATTATTATCTCACAGACACGATATACGATACTGCATCAGGATGCAAACAGCGGTAGTTTAGCTGGCAATTTTTTGTGTCACTTATTTAGCAAATAATCCCTTTACTGTGAAATACAAAACAGCAGCTTAAGTTCAAGTGTCACATGTTACAACGCAATGTAACATGAAACTAAGCTGATAGCAAACTTATTTCTCCTTCTACTCTTGACGCTCGTTGGAGGTATTAAGGTGAAGTTACCTTTAGGCGTCTTAGTTTGGCCCCTGGGAGCAGGGTGCTTGTGGCTCCGTAAACAGGGCTCTTGCTGGGAAGGGTCTTGGGTGATGAGGTTGTCTGATTTCAAGGATAAGCCTCTGGAAGAGGAGGTGGGGCAATACTGTCTTGAATAGATTAACGAGAGGGAGACTTTCCCACCTCGAGGCCCAATTCTAACTAGAGAAAATGAAACAAACAAACTGTGGAGCGCTAATTGGGGGGGGGGGGGGG
>PNEQ01080674.1:0-22833 GCA_003012365.1 Medauroidea extradentata
TTCTCCAACCTCCTGGAAAGATGTCGCTTCAAAGTCACGCACCACCCCGAGAGATAAAGAGGGAACAGGATCATTCCAGATCACGATATTTTCTCTCGGTTACCCGATACTGGGTGCAGGTGGTTATCATGGAGTAATACAATCCATGCGGCACCCGAGGAGGCCTTTTAGCGCTGCCGCCACTGTATTGTATTTCGCCACCCTGCCCGACAGCCATGGCGCCGAGGAGTGAGTGGGAAGGGAGTGTCCTAGCCCCGTCACCACAGTATCGTACTACACCGCCCAGCCAGACAGTCGCGGCTCGCAACAATATAGTAAAGATTATATATTTTTTCATCAGGCAGGTTTGTAAAATGAAATTGCTCTGTATTCCTACTTTTTGTTATGTTTTGTGGGTTATGTTACTACTTTTAATGAATATATAATCTCGTAAAACTAATACAATTAATTTAATAATGGGCATTCAGTTTGCAGTAGAATTGCCTGTTATGTGACACATGAAATGAGCTGCATAAAGGTTATACATTAAGGTTATTGAACCAAAATTTAATTTTATTCAAATTCGTATTTCACGCAAAACGCTGCGCAAATTTGCTCAATTTGCTCAAATACGTGCTGTAACAGAATGTTCATTGTCGTATTCATTACCTGCATTCACCTTTGCCTGCATTTGAAAAATATGACGCAATAATTACGTTTACCGTCATGTCACTAACACAGAAAATAAACAAAACAATTCACACTCTACTACACCAAGGCGATCAGGCGGACTTTCTGCACTTCCTACACCTTTGGTCTCTGGTCATCTACACCCACTGCATCCAACAACACCTCTGGGTGTAGAAGTTGTAAAAAGTACAGCCCGCCTAAACAAAGCTAAAATGGATAGTTCCCGAGACACCAAGTGTGTCTCTGCTGCAGGTGGACGCATCCTCCGAAGATACAGTTATGTCCAGATAGTGGAAAAATCTCATACATATTGTCATAGGATGACTAATTTCGCTTCGCAAGTGTATGCTGGATGAATTATAACGATGATTATTATTGTGACCAAGTGACATCTCGTGTGTGGATTGTTAACAAATTATTTGCACCAATAACTGCTATTGGATAGCCCACCTAAAGTGTAACTTTTAGCTAGATATCGAGTTACATATAAATCATTTGTCATTAGGTGTTTCGGGAAAAGTGCACTATTACTATAGTAACATACAAATATCCCGCAGAGATACATTACATTACAAGCAAGTAACGGATCATGTATAAATATGGTCGGTTCTATTGCCCGAGGGTCGAACAAGAGTTCGCTGTCGACCGAGGACAGGGACAACAGGAGATGCTGAACAAGGTACGCGAGAACCAAAAATCGATACATTGCCAAATAGACACCTACAACACATCAGCTCAGGGAACTGTGCCCAGGAGACGAGGTATACGTTGAGGAGCACCCACAGTATGTTGCAAACAAAACCTTCTATGCTGGCCTAGCTGCCAAGTGGAGTGGCCTACGCCGTGAAGCTGCAAATTAGGAGGCAGCGTGTACGGCATTAGCACGGACGTTAGACGCACGTGCAAGGCGCATAGGTATGAACTCAGGCTCGTAGGTGGCGTGAAAACGGGAACACGAGTACCAACAACTCAAGTTCCACCCGTTGGGATGCCAAACGTCCTGATGCCGGACCTGGACCACAATTAAGCAACATCAAGAGAAGGTCCATGCGAGCAACTGTGCACATTGACGCCTGGTGCACAAACACTGTGGTCGCAGAGTCCAGTAATGAGCCGGAGAGACCTGGAAGAGCCAATGGAAGTGGATATCAGCGCACTAGAGCAGCTGGATTGGCGCATCATCATGCGGACGCCCGGACTCCGGAAACAAATAGGGCATCAGCGCAGGACATGAAAGTAAACACTACCTACCATGGACGAGGCAGAACAGAAGACTGCACCTCTTGTCTGGCAGGACGAGAAGCAACACTTTCACCACCACTCTTCACCTACGACACGAGGCAGCACCACGTCCTCACCACCAGTGTCAGAGGCGCAAGAAGGGAATGTGCAGAGCACCAACCTCTCTCCTACGGCAACCTACCGGCGTTCGGAATCCCTCGCAGCTGTACCCGATACTTCTACCGCGCCATCTGGCCGGGACACGCCCGCAGATAGCGCGAGAAGGCACAACGAAGATGTATGAGGAGAACAGCCCATCGTAGCATCATCACCAGACACAGCAGCGACACCAGATGCCTGGCAACCGGGCGCCACTATGTCCCACAATCGCCGCAAGCAATCCCTTGGCCGCCGCCACTAGAGCTGACGACGCTGCCATTCGTGATGCACAGCAGCACCACGTTGCCGACGCACAGCGTCGTGACGCCTACATGGCACCCTGCGCCCCGGTGCACACCAGGAGAGGTGAGGAGCACCACTGCCAGTCCACGATGGATGCTGCATCGCTACGACGCGCAGGCCCAACTTGGGCGCGATGGCAGCAGCACGTGACAGGGTCATGTGGTTCACCAACACCTCGGACGAGGTCATGACCTGTACCAGCTCCAGGCGACGCTGCCGCCCGCCCCAGCAGGTGTGCTGCAACGGCTGTCCACCCGCTAAGCATATAGCCGCTGAGTGACACCACATCGGCATCGTGACATTTATCAATATTTTGCAATCAAGTGTTTTGTGTAATTTGGCAAAGGGTTATTGTGTGATTCATTTTGATTTCAGATGGACTTCATCATCAATCACATCAAACCTGTATCAAGTGCTTGTAAATCAATGTACTCAACATGACCATTTCATCCTCTCACCTAGAGAAATTTCACTCCTCTCCTCTGTTCGGAAGCCTCCGGACAAAAGGGAAGGAATGCCAGCAAATATTGTAAAGGACAATATGGAAAATTCCAGCTTTTTAGCATTGTAAAGCACGAGAAATGTTGCTGATGGCGTGTGCTGGAAACACTAGCAAAATTAACATTCTTATGTCTCTGTTTTCTATGATGTTGACAAATTTACAGACTGAATTTCTCTTAGGCTAATGGCACCAGAAAGTGTCTATTAATACTTTTAATTTCAACTTATGAAAATAATATCAGAGAATGTCTACATTCTGAAATCACGATTACATTTCAATTTATACATACACATACATAAAACTTCAACTTCCCATACAGAAATGTGCTGCTACAGAAGGAACAGCACTCCTGTCGGCGTGAGCTGGAATCAAATAAACCGTCTCGTGTTTTTCTTATGAGTTTTCTATACTGTCCTTGTAACTCCCTCTGTATTCTATGGTCCTTGTACAAAGTACAAAATTTGATGTCAGTCTGCAAACAGCGGACATAGAGAATGATTGCGTGTCGCGAGTTTGTCGCAGTCTCGGGAGGGGGGGGGGGGGCTTCATCGTTTTGCATCAATCACAAGTAGTTACCAATAGTGTAGTTGCAATCATTTCTCTTTTGCAGTGTCCCCCCGAGGTTAGCCGTTCGTGCGGAAGACTCGCGCCCACCTCATTTTCACCATGTAATTTCCATTCGCCTTACATGCGTTTTTCAGTACTATGTCAGCTAAAGGCAGCAATAGGTCTATGCCCACTTAAATGGAGTATAAAGCCCAGGACGGCTTCATCAGTCAGCATCCATTTAATCTGAAGTGTATTTTGACTTTTGGCAATTTTTTTCAACTCAATAATAATTCTAGTATGGGATATGAACAGACTTGCGTATGAATTTCACACATTTCTGCCACCATGTGGAATTCTGGTTTCCACGTGTTCAAGTAGCCTTTTCATCATCACCATGATCACTGACAGGCTATCAAGGGAAGGGAGTTCGCCACGATCTCACTCCCTACCCCACCAACAACAGAGTCTCGTGTTAGCCCGAGTAAACTGGCTACCTGGACCCAAAAGTATTGTCATATAAGTACACTTGACAGTGGCTTCACTACATTCCACCACCCGTGATCCCAGCCGACACCAACTGGGTGTTTGCAAAATCGAATTCATCCTGGCAGACTAGCTGCAAATCATTGAAACTGATGGTGTTACTGCTTTAGATGGGTTCCAGACCCGTATTTAACGCTGGGGGGATTGTTGCCAAAATTAATATACTACATGTATGTGTAATTGGCGGGGAGTGAAGCTCCCCTCCAGTTAGGCTGGAGCGATGTTTTGTGAGTGTTTCTTATGTACTTGAGAGATAAATGTCATCAAGTGACTAGATAAACTCGTAGTATAGTAGTTATTGAAATTCCTGCAATCACTGTGTAATGCATGGAGAAGTTTGTGACATGGAGGGAGAAAAACTTTAAAAAGAATTAGTTGCGATATTTAGCCACATGGACCTGAAACAGAGAGCATCTTTGTTCGCATTCCTCCATTTTGGGCAACCGACCCAGAACTGTGGTTCATTCAAGTGGAGAACCAGATCACTCTCGCTGGTATCACATCAGACGAGACAAAATTCAACTACGTGGCACACAACCTGGACTACAAGTTCGCCACTGAGGTCCGTGACATTCTCACATGCCCTCCATAAATACTGTTGCGTGCCATGTACCTGGAGGCCGGTGGTCGGCAGCTGTTTCGTAACACTTTGTGGACTGGCCCCTGGTTCATAGACCGGGTGGCTACGTGATGGAAGACACTCCGAAGCTACGTCATAGATACCTGTCCCAACTGCGTCTTAACCCTACGAGGGCGGCCTACATGGCTCAATTCATGTCCGGAACATGTAGTAATGTCTATCTTTAGACCCATGTGATGCGGTACTTTCCCTACTATTTTGCCTAGTGTTAAGGGCTCAATCAACAAATTCGGAGAGAGTTCGCTATTGGTCGTGCTAGAGGAAGGTGCTATGGTTGTGGAGATAGACTGGTGAAGACATCTTGGTGACGTCAGAGTCTACTGCGAGGCGGCAGGCTGTTACCTTCGGAGCAGTGTTGGACGAACCAAGAGGACTGCTGCGGTGGGCTGACGGGCGAAGAGGTACACGACGGGAGTCGAACCGAAGACCTCAAGAGTGAAGACAGCAGTGCACTCTGGGTGCTGCGCAGCACACGACGATTCATCACCACGGCGGACTATTAAGGTTGTACACAGTCACTCCCTGAAAGACTGTTGATTGTGTATATGACTGAATTTTATTGTGTTTGGTACTGTCTAATTAATTGATGGTAGACATTTTTTTTGTGCTTCAATTGTGAAAGTTAATTAACGTGTCTGTGACACAATGGTAATTGTGTGCATAACTAATTGTGTTGTGAGAGTTATAGTTGATTACTGTTTTGTGTATTTCGCAGCTTTGTGAGCTATTAAATCCAGTACTTAATTTTAACACCTTTATTTATAATTATAAGACCTCTATCCCCAAAAGAACTCATGGGAATTGCCCACATATAAAGTTTATGTCTCAAACTTGTAACAATACGAACACCTAAAATATGAACTTATTAAGAGAATGAGTGCTTCGCAGCAGCAGAAGACAAGGTAGTTACTGGAGCATTAGAAGTTGGGTGACTGAAAGCCTTCAAAGTTTTTGTGACACCTACGCAGCCGGGCAGGGACCACTATCCCACATGACCTTCCGCGATCCTTGAGGTCAAAACATCTCCCATCAGCGATGCAAGCGATTCTGGCCATACAAGGGAATTCGCCTCTGGACTCCCTAGCGGGACTGTCCGACACCATCGCGGACACTGCCCCACAGCCTCAGGTGGCAGAAACAGCTTTCCTCGAGGCAATTTAACAAGGATGGCGACTCTCATGACTGAGAAGATGTGTGAAATAGCCACGATGCTGCATAAGGAGATTGCAGCGGCCTCCTTCCATTGTGGTGAGCATTGCACTTACTGAGACAGTTCTGCTTCAGGATGATGGCCACACTCTCCCAGCAAGAGCCTGCCAGGAGCCTGCTTTGGTGATGCAGCACGTAAATGTACAGCACCTTGCCAACATTCTGCGGGAAACGACCAGGAGGAGGATTGGTGGCGGCCAGTGACGTCACTCGCCCTCTGAGCTGCCGCCTGTTCATCACATAACCTGGAGATAAGGTTCTATACTTAGTCGATACTGGTGCCGATATTTGTCTTTTCCCATGTTCGAAATTGCCTGTCAGGCTCCCGCAGTCAAATTACTTCTTCTAAAGGCTCGCCAATCGCAACATACGGTTAAGTGACTTTATTTCTCAATTTAGGACTCTGGAGAGAGCTGGCTTGATGTTCCGTGGTGGCCGATATCACCTGACCCATTCTTGGTTCAGACATCCTCTACCACTACGGTCTCTTGCTTGATATTAGGAACAAGCGCCTTGTGGACAATACAACTTCTCTACCACAGGAGGTACTAAGGTTACAGGTGATCTGCAATTTTGCCAAAAGGCAATTTTAAGTGATACTCAAATTGGGAATAGCCTGACATCCGACAGCCCCTGGTCGTCGCCACTATGCATTGTACCAAAGAAGGGAGACGAGTGGCATCCCTGCGAGGACTGCATGGTGCCCGCACTACACTGAACAGGTACCCCATTACACACATTCTGGACTTTGCCCACTCTCTGTATGGCAAAACTATTTTCTCTACCATTGACCTGGTGAGTGTCTACAGACAAATCCCAGTTGCTTCAAACAATATTTTTAACAACTGATATCACAACACCTTTTGGACTGTATAAATTTCCATTTGTGTCATTGTGCTGAAATAATGCTGCTCAGACCTTCCAAAGGTTGATGGATAGAGGACTCAATTTCTTACCTGATACAGTAGCATCCTGTAGTGAGGTAGAGAACTAAGAGTACTTGAATGAGCATTTCATACATCTGGCAGCTTATGGGCTCCTTATCAACCCGGCTAAGTATGTCTTCGGCGAGCCCTGTGTCACACATCTGGGACATAGTATCTCAGCAGATGTGTCTTGGCCATTACGGGCGAAGGTGGAATCCATTCTCAACTGCATTAAACCCGCAAAAGCAAAACAGTTGTTCTAGTTCACAGGTATGCTGAATTCTTACCGCCGATTCATCCCCAAAGCTTCTGCCATCCAAGCTCCCCTACATGAGCTCTTGAAAGGTGACATCAAGGGTAGTGGTACAGAGTCTTTGAGGACTGCTAGAACAGTTTCGCCTCCACTACACTGCTTGCCCATCTTGTACCAGAGGCCCAGCTGGCCAACATTACTGATGCCTCCAATTTTTCTGTTGGAGCAATGTTACTGCAACAGGGTCAGGGAGCCTGGCAACCTTTGGCATTATTCTCTAAGAAACTTAGCCCAGCTCAAAGGAATTATGGTGCCTATGACAGAGAGTTCCTGGCAATCTACATCAGTTCCACCCCATGGTCCAAGGCCACAACTTTGCCATTCTCACCAACCATAAGCTGCTTGTTTTTACCTTCACCCATAACTGCTACAATTACTCTCCCCACTGGGCCCATCACTTAGATTTTACAAGTCAGTTTACTACAGATATCCGTCACATCTCCGGCTCTTACAACTCTGTGGCCGACACATTGTCGCTGGTAAACTCAATTGCAACAGTAGACTGTCAGGCCCTCGCCGAATCTCAAGCAGCGATGGGCTCACTCCTGCCTCCCATGTCAACAGTCAAAGATCTCCCAACATGTGTCCTCACTAGTTGAGTCGTTCGTACCACCATTTGGCCGGTTCAAACATGTGCACCTTGACCTAGTTGGGCCACTGCCATCTTCCCAAGATTTTCACAATTGTGTCGCTATAATAGATCGCTTCACCCAAGGATAACATGATGGTCAGAGTTGGCACTCCCAGGTTAAGTTTTGCATCTTAGGTATTTTCTGTTTTTTACCTCACTAACGATAAAATGTTGCCAACCATGCAGCTTGAAATCGTACAAAGAATTACCTGCTTAATTTATTATTTACTTTTCGAAATGTTAGCATATAATGCCTAGAAAAAACTGTTTTATACTATATATCTGCTTACTTCCTATATTTATGACTATTTTCAGCAAATTGATTTTTCAAAAGAATTTGGTTTTGTGCCTACAAATTACTGCCGTTAACAGTGTCATGTTGCTGTTATAAAATTTTATCATGCATTTTTTGAACACATCTTGGGATATGTTCGTGAGTATAAAAGTATGTTTACATTATTTGTACATATTAAAAGTGGCATGAGTTTGTAAAATAACTTTGTAGGAAATGTTTCGGTTAGGGTATTCGCAACAAGGCCCTCAACATTTTACTACACACATTATTCGTAACGTAAATCCAATACTGCACACATAAAATGCAATCAGTGACACTGTACATATATAAAACACTAAAACTCGCCTTAAAATAACATGTTTTAAGGCAATTATAACCTTAGAAAAAACAACATTTCACTCAACCGACATGTGGTAGCTGACAAATATAATAGGCTCGAAACGACTAAGCTCACAAACCCAAGGAACAAAGTGTTGTATCGTATTACATGTTTAAACAAAAACTGTTTGCTACCTTATAATACTTTTGATGTAGTCTATTGTGAACTACTAACACAATTGTGCACATGAATTGGGAAAATATTTCCAAAAAATGTTTGCATTCCATTTTGTTGTTATTTTTTTATCCATCACAATTTTAGTAACAAGCAATTGTTAGTGGCCAATAAGGAGTTCGTAAGACCAATCTAGTGTCAGACCCCTGGCTTCACCCACTGGCCAGAGGCAGTGTCTTTGGAGGGTATTTTAGGTGGTTGATCTGTGATATTGAGGCAAGGACAGTGGCGAGGGCATTCTACTGAATGTGGATTGTGCATTTTGGGACACCACTATGGTACAGACCAAGAGCGCCGATTCGAGTTGTCGCTGTTTAAGGACCTTGCTAACCTAACAGGAGCATCTCACCTTTGGACCACAGCCTATCACCCAGCCTCTAAAGCTGGAATCACACGATGCAATTTACAGATTGCGCAGCTCATTGTATGCTATCAGATGCGCAATAATTACAATGAAATCTCTCTCATTCGCTCCATGTCCACCTTCTACATGGCGCAATTCACAATGCAATATACACGCAATTCTTTCCTTTCCCGCCAAACTATAAGTTGTTGCTAGGCTTACCGTATTAAAGTGGAATTATTTTAAAAACATATCAGTGAGTATATTCCTCCAATAACCGAAACACACTCTCACATGTCCACTCCACTTTTTGTTTACGTGTACAGTAAAGCCCGCGAAAAATCTACTTGAAATGGCCCAATCACATTTCTTGTTTCACGCAAATTGCAAGCAATTGCACAGAAATATAGAGCTTGTTCTACGCTCACAAATCGCGTTGTCGCTTGCATTGCATGTGATATTCCGAGAATTTTGTGTGCGACATGCAATGCAATTTTAGCAGATTGCACTGAAATTGCGTGATTATTGCGTCGTGTGATTTCAGCTTTATGATATGGTGGTAAGGCTGCACCACCAGTTCAAGGCAGCAATTTGCTGTCATTCTACTGAAAGCTGGGTGGACGTCCTACCTACAATCCTTCTGGAAGTGCGGGCTGCTTTGCGTGATGACCTCCATGCCTCTGCAGTCGACTAGGTTTATGGCCAACCATTGCACCTGCCTGGGGAGTTTCTAAGACACCAACCCCACACGAAACATGTAGATGCCCAGGACTTGTCTTCGACAAATTAGTGTTTCCCGTTACGGCAAATCACGACCGTTCATGTTCAAGGACCTCCACACTGCCACTGAGGTCTCTTCGCCAAGAAGGGTCTCACGGGTCTCTGCAGCCATCCTTATTAAGGCTCTTTCATAGTCCTCCACCGCACACCAAAGACCATGACCCTGCAGATACGTGGCCGGCAGATCACTGTCACCATTGATCGCCTAAAGCCTGCATACACCATTGAGGATCAAACCGCACCTGAAGTACACCCAACTACGACATCAGCTGCAGCACCCCGCCCTCTGGCAACACTAGCAGCTATCTACCTACCAGCACAGTTATGTACCACATTGCCGCAGCACTCTGACCTGTGCTCCTCTAGCTTGGAGCCTCTGACGACACGTTGGGGCGGCATGTCACTTCCCTGAATGTGTTCAGGGTGAATTTTCGGTTAGTGGGCACATCACTATTCAGGGGGACGGGGTGCGGTTATGGCATGCCTATTACGGCCAGCCTGCTGCAGCTCAGGCCGGCAATGGACTTTGATTGCGAGCGTTGTTGTAACGGGACACCAGGGATTAGAACCTGCCGCCAGACCCGAGGGGACCACACGCATCTGTACTTCGCAGAAGTGTCAGAGAAATTTTATTGTACAGTAACTACCCAGTCACACTCATTTAATAGCCTCTCCCTCCAGGGGAATCCTGCAGCTATATATAATGTACAGTATACACAACTCTAAGTGTATCTAAGAAACAAAAATAGGAAAGCAGTTATACATATATATATATTATGTACTTCTCTATTTTTGTTTTCTATATATATGCTTAGAATCATGGTTTCAGGGCAACTCAAAATTGTTAAAAACTTTTTTTTCAAACTACTTTCACATATTACTACCAATCGGAATCGTAAACCAAAAACAGTGAAGAACGTGTTGCACTTTACTTCTCACAATCCATAAATAAAAAGTAAGGTCACCACTTAAGTGTCACACTGGAAAAGGCAAATGACAAAAACACTGCACACACTATTCACGAGGCGCGCATAAAGGTGACTCTATTGTAGATATACGAGCCAGCCTAGCTCTAGTTAAAAATAGAAAAAATTTCTCGTCATTTTTTACGTAAAGCATTTTATAGCTATTATAATATGTTACCTGGCAGCTCAGTTTATCAACATCCAGTGTAAGCCAGATCAAAAAATATTTTTTAACCGCCTTTAAAGTATAAAATTTGGTTTTAACTTCAAATTGCAGCACATTCCACCTTAACAAATTTGAAAGGTTCTTGTATGCTGTACAATCACCGGTATGAGGACGTCCTCTGCATAAAGGCAGTTCTAATGTTTAGAATTTCTAAAAAAATATTAGCTCTTTCAACCGCATCTTGAACTAAACGTCCAGAGCTCTGAAATCCTCCAACAGGGTTAGCTATTACTGTTTCAAAATGTTATAAAGTTAGCTTAGTTGCAGTTAGAAAAAAAATCATCAGACTTTTCGCCAAAATAACTTTCTGCAAAACTACTTTAGGCAAAATGATTTTCAGCAAAACAATAGTTTCAAATGTTAGCAGGAGTATGAGATCTTTACGCGAAACAACTTTCTGGAAAACAATGTTCGCTAGTTACTGTCAACAAATCTAATTTTCAGTGTACCGGTAATGACTTTAAGGTAAGTGACTGTTAGTGAAGTTAAGGAAGATTCTGAAAAATTAGGTAAAAGACTTTTGGTAAAACGACACTCTGCAAATTGACTATTCGGATTAGTTATTGTCGACAAAACAATTTTCAGCGAGAATGTGTTTGGCTAATAATTTTTGGTAAAACCACTTTACCGCAGAATGAAGCGCTGAAAACATTATTCTGGAAAACGACGTGCCCCCGACCAGAACAGACTGCGGCAAAAATTCATAGAAATATTTTGGCTACAAGAAATACTTTTCAAATGAGCACGGGAAAACCACTAACATTTTCCTCTGCACGATCAGATAAAAATGTATAAAATATGTCTACTGGTGTCTGACCAGGAAATTGATATTGCTTTAATAATATCCAAAACAATATCCTAACCATTAGCATATATGGGTTGTGACGTCTCCAGTCCAACATCACCACACTGAAAAAGCAAAACCGAGCGAGGTGACACAACAATAACACGTTGAACTCGCATTCGGGAGAACCTGGGTTCGATCCCGGCGCTGACCATCCTGATTTTGGTTTTCCATGATTTCCCGAAATCTCTCCACCAGGCAAATGCTAACAAAGGCCATGAGCGACTTCTCTCCCAGTCTCTGTTATTATACCAAGGTTGTGTGTCACCGACTCTGATGACCTCGCTGTCGACTAAACGTAAACGCTCACTTATCTTACTGAAGAGTAAATTTGCTGCTTCAGAGTACTACTACAGAAACATATATTGGCACTGATGACCACAGCAGTTAAACCAAACATGCAAGAATAAAGAAGATAAATTTAACATTTTGATAATGTTAGGAATTATAACCACATCTTTCATTATATTATGCCTTTATAACAATGTACATAAAGCTTTTACTTACATTTCAGTAATAATAACACTTGCTGATTGTGTGGTAATAATGACCGTGTTAGTGTAAATTTTTGTTTATTTAATTGCGTCTAGAATTTATATATGACATGTCCCATGCCATTTGGCACTTGTTTCAAAACAAATTAAATACGCCACTCTTCAATATGTTTTAAATAGTACTTGTAATTAATTATATTATGACTTAGTTTTCACTATCATACTATAATTTTAATATTGCTACGGTACTACTTTGATTCAAACTTTAATTACAAAGAACAAAACCGCAAAAATAAACTTAAGAATGAGAAGTGCGGCTTGGACGTAATTTGGAACTGACTATGATCAACAATGACTTTTAAAGAACAAGCTCACCGACCCAAATACCTCCCCTCTCCTCTGTCTCCTTTGCCCCTTCCGTTGTGTTATATCTAGTGTAACGTCAGGTGTGTGTCCCCTCCCTCTTTATATCTTCTCTTCTCCTCCTTTGTGTCTTGTGCCTCAGCCACTGACCTAGTCTGTACATTATCTGTTTCAATCCATCGACCAAGGTCCTTCCCCCTTTAAATCCAGGAAAATGTGGTCATGTGCGCCTGGGTTTAACTAACTTTTATTGCACTTTCGTAAATGCTACAGGCTTGTGTACATAATGGAGTTTGCTTGGTTTAGAGTTATGCAATGCGGCTTTTCCTATTGGTGCTTTAGTAGGGCAATTTAAAACCTTATAGGGTTGTGCTGCATGAGAAGATTAATTATACCCTTCTGTCCCTATCCGTCAACCTGGGTAACCTGAATGAACTTAATCTCTCGAAAGAAGTTTATTGCATGTCTGGTTAGATTCTACTCATTGTTCATTGAAGTTTCATGTAGGGATTGAAATGTAATAATTTATAACTTGGCCCTGAGGGGTTTGAACTACCGTATTCACCCGAAAATAAAACCACTTTGAATGTAAGATGATCCTCTTATTATGAGAACGTGTTTCAGGGAAAATAAGTAACTGACCATCTTAGCTTCCTTACGTTGATGCTATTGCAGGTATTTACGGCATATATGTGCAGCACTAAGCAGGCTGGTTATTCCCAGGCCATAATTATTTAGGCCCTGATAATGTTATTGACAATGCTGTATCTGTGGAAATTGATGATGCAATAGCACAGCAACATGATACAGATTCTAGTACTGCTACAGGTCATTAAGATATTTGTCGTGCTGATGAAAAAGCAATTGTAAATTTTACTAACGATTATCGTTCTACAGGTAATTGGCATTCAGTTATTGGTGTAACAGGTCTCGGATTGAAATATGGTGTGGAAAGTATTACAAGTGTATTATATCATAGTATGCATAAAATTTCTCCCAAAGGACAACAAACAAGAGTTGATTGGAGTGCTACTCGTAATATTGATAAAAGTCGTGCTGCACATAAAACTCGGATTGACGAGTAACCGGAAGCAAACTGAACAACCTGGTAAACGAGCCAGTCAACCAGACGATCCTGCACCTGGACCATCATCCTGCGGAACAGGACGCTGAAGCTGGCCCATTTAAACAGACAATTTTGATTGGGAATAATCTTTCTACCTCAACATGTTGGAAGACGACTGGAATGAAGCAAATCAAGCCGATGCTGCAGCCATGGATGTTGTCGCCGCTGGAGATGTGGGTAATGCAACGTCATCTGCAGGTGGTACGAGTACTAAAGGAGCTCCAGGAACATTTTTAATGTATAAAACCCTACATATAGGTTCTAGGACTACGTGTAATATGTATTTCAAATGAATTAATGTTAATATTGTGGGGTGACACATGGTTATATGAAGTAACTTATTTAAGATTAGAGATGTTCGTAGTGGACAAATGTTAATGACTAGTCATGCATATTTACCTGTAGAGATGTTACCATTTTATATTACAAAACAGCAATATAATGAATTACATGGTATTGCTAAGGTTGATAAAGTAACATATGCAAAATTAGGGTTGTTTCCGTACAATTTATTTACACTTCACTAACAAATTTTTTTTAAACAGTTTTTCTTCTTCCCAATCACCACTACATATTTCCTTCTTCTTCACTGTCTACACGTTTTCTTCTTCTTCACTGCCACTTTGAAGCTCGTCACTTTCACTGTAATTTTCGGCATCACTCCCATTGTCTACATTCTCTGCATCACGCCACAAGAAATCATCTGTCCCATTCATGGTATTGGACAGACAGCAGTTCTCGAAGTGATCAACTATCATTACCGGCCTAGTGCTGTTCCATGCTGCCATGATCCATTGGCACAGTTCAGCAACACTTGGTTTTCCAATTTTCCCTGATGGAGTTTTATTCATGGTGATCTGCTAACAGCCACTCAGAGTATAAAGCTAGATTCACAACCATCAGGTAGTACATGAGCATATATACATGTAAAAGTAGAAACTCAGACGATGCATGCCAGCATTCACTCACATCTTCCCATAGCATGCGTTATACGTAACAGATTATCTACATTCTACTTTGTACGTATGCTAAGTGGTGATCATGAATGCAACATAAGCAAACTTAAAGACTCACATATTACTTTATGTATATCAAAAAATTATTTATCTCGTGGTCATAAATAATTTAAATTGCTTCTAGAAATTGAAATAAAGCATTATAATCTATTACCAACATTTTGTATGACAAACAATTTCCGCACATGTCTAGATTAACTGTTACTGTGAACCCAATCGCCAATACTTAACGTATATGAGTGTTCGTACATACGTTAAGTGTGGTTTTAAACCCACCTTAACTGCTTCAAGTTACCTTTAAAAGGCTTGTTAACAACATCAAGAACCTGTAATTTGGAAGTCATTCCACCAGGGATAACTACCATGTCTGTATTCAAGTCATGTATTTTTTCCTTGAAATCTGGTGTCAGGTATCCCTTGAAGGCATCCAATACAAGCATGCCTGTTTGCTTCAACAAAGCACTGGGTTGCCTGTCCGAAATGATTCCCAACCAATCTCTCATTAAATAGTCTGTCATCCATCCTTTTGGTTGGCACCTTACTACGATACCTTCAGTCAATTGCTTTTATGGCACTGTTTTTCTTTTCAGAATGACAAATGATGGCAGTTTCCAGCCAATACCGTCAGCATTATAGTCACACATAGTTTGTAACTGCCAGCTGTTCTTACTGTGACTGATTTCGCCTCACGGTCATCAACAGCGTAGTTTGATGGTATGTTAAAACAGACTGGTGTTTTCGTCTTCATTCTCAATTTGGCCACGAAGATAATTATGAGTTTTGCGTACTTTAATTACATGTTGTCGATAGGCTGTCAACTTTTCTTCAAAGTCGGCAGACAACCTTTGACACAATGATATTCTTCTTCGAAGGGGAAATCTGCTTCTTCTCATAAACCTTGTATACCAGCCTCTACTAGCTCTGAAGTCTCTTCTTGTGACGTCCAGGGTTCTTACTATATTGCGAGCCTTTTGTTACATAGAAATGAAAGAAACTGTTATCTCATTTTTTCTTTGAGTTCGCACAAACTCAGTTACCTGATCGTCAATCTCTGGAAAATGTCCACGTCTGGGTCCACGGAAAGATTTTCAGAAAGAGTTTGCATCCTGTTTTGTTGCCGCCAGAGCCAAATATTTGTTTTGGTAACAGCATATTTTCTTGCTGCTACGCTGTTGTTGGTTTCTTCTGCATACTTCGCGGCCATTAGTGTGAAATTTTTTTTATAGCTGCACCTTTTACTAGGGTTGTGCGAACATTCGTTATAATGAAACGATAACGAATAATCTGCACGTTCATTTTCGGTTTCGGTAAGAAAATTATTGGGCGAAAGTCTAATGAAACAAATATTCTTGACTTTCACGAATACTAAAGTTGTTATCAAATGAAAATTTAGTTTACTAACAACTTCAGCTTTAAAATGTCTGCTGTAAACTTGTTTTTCAATTTCTGCTCAGCAGGAATATTTCAAAACAAGTCTTACACTGTTATACCACTAATGATACAACACAATGTAGCTCCTAATGTGTCTCTCCGAGTTAAAATAATACACAATGAAACCATTAACACCATCATAAAACTCTCATTTAACATTCATTAAGGTCAATCTCTCACAAAATTAGTTTTCATTTTCATTTTGATTTCGTGAAATAAAGTGACAAATTTTTCATATTCGTTTCGCTAAACAAAAAGCCACATTCGCACATCCCTACCTTTTACCTTTATTACAATTAGCTTCTATAGTTGTTCCACGTTTTTCCAAGTGATCTGCCATTACAAATACGTAAAACCGAACATTAACTAATGTCCAGTTTATTTTGTCTGAAGATGGCCATAGAAAAGACTGCAACATTACGAACATACTACACATTCCAAATTAAAATGTTTACGTAGTGCAATCTTTATTGATAAGCAACAATGCACAATCCGTTTTGCGTTGTTAGCAGTATGGAACCTGATGGTTGCCTAAAGAGTAAGAAGTGCCAAATACACTCCCATACCATACTATCTATAAGTACGGCAGTTGTTTACTAGCGGGAGCATGTGAACATTGTAAACGTAAATGACATTTAGACAAAATTTAACTACCGCATATTTACATACTGTGATAGGTTTGTACTAAAGTTTCATTAAACAATACTAGTAAAATACCGTACATACCCAGGTACCACCCGCCCCTGTATAAAACACGCACCCTTGTTTTTAGAATGACTGCGTGGGTAAAAATGTTTCATAGCAGATCTGCATGTAAAAAAATCTTATTGTATAAGGAGTTAGTTTGCTTTTAAACAGTCACAAGTCTTAAAGAATTACAAAGTTAAACGTAAATTTTGGTCTCAATATTTAAAAACAATGACAAACAGAAGGCGGGTGAGAGTGCTCCGTGACGGCACAGTGCGTGACAGATAAAATATCTTAATATGCATGAGCGTGTGTGACTTTGCCAGCTGTTTACCGTTAGCCCCCTCACTCCCGCTTCCACGTCGCGCGCAGGGCAACGAGCGATCAATAAAGCACACCTCTCATCCCAGCCACATAACTTGGTTCACATAATTACCTAAGAAGCCATTAATAGCTTGTCTTTATTTTTCCTCAAATATTGCACACACGATTCGTCGACATGTTATTTTCTTCCCGCAGCATGGTCACCTATCTCTTCCACTTCACTGATAATCTTTAATTTTTCTGTGACTGTGAATGAACTCGGCCTTTTACGACTTATTGTAGTACTTTCAGCCATTAAACATGTGAAGCCACTCAGTACTTAACAGTATGCGCTTTGCTTCGCTAAATCACGCTCGAGGTAGTTTGTGCGCAGCAAGCTGCGATGTGGCAATGCTGAGGGCAATGTCACCTTGACTGCTGGATCTATAGCCCACCACCACCCCCATACAGTTCGCTCCATCCGCCCATCCCATCTTCAACCACCTGCTCAGCCACTTGGCCGACGTAATCATTCCACATGGTTATCACAGCCGTTACGTGAATTCATTAAGGCATTTCACACAAAACAATACCTTGCAGCAGAATATGGGGGTCAATTTGTAATACGTCAGATTACTGACGTGGCTGCACTTTTCATCAGAGTGCAAAAAGGACCAAAGTGCAGTTTGACAGACATACCACCCGCACCCCACTTTTACAAACTTATATTTTGGAAAAGGTGTGTGCGGTACCTGGGTATATACGGAATTATGATGTAAATGGTAGTCAGTACGGCTGTATACCATATATCCTTTTATAATACATGCAGGTTATACACACAAAATGGTCCTTGGAAAAAATTTTTACATGTTGTAAAAAAACTATTGTCTTATTTTTGTGTGAATACGGAAGGCATCAATATGTAGTGTAGGGAAATATCTCGTACATGTAAATTGTAGTTTAGCAGTCTGGTGCATGCAAGGGTTGGAACAAGTCATAGCAAGCTATAGCAACTGTTGGTTAGTGCAGTGGCACACGATAATTGTGTAATATATTTGTTTTTCATATTTTTTATTATTTATATATACAAAACAATACAGATACTATACTGATATGTGTACAGCATACTATAACAATCATATATCCAATAATGCCAGGTAGACTCTCTTATTCAGACACACACACGCACACACACAGTTTATATATATATATTATATATATTATTTTGTATTTTTACAAATGATACAAATAGATTTACAAAATACATACAATGATATTTACAGCTGACCGCTTACGTGTAAACAGAAAATGCAAAATACGTTTCTAAGTGGAAAAACAAGTCATTACCGAAAACTGTAATGGTGATTTAAAAAAAGTAACTTTACAAAACAACTTCTCAAGGTCTTGGCTGAAGAAGTTATTGCACTAGCAAGAAACACACTGAGATATCCCATCGACTACTTGTCCAATTCAGGCCCCAGTGGACTCATCAGCGACTTGAGGAATGTGTTGCCGTTTATTAGTTTAGTCGTGCAGATCACAAACTCCACGTTGGCTGCAAAAATAAAAATTGAGCCTGAAATATCATCCTACACTTGCACACTGCACATGCAACATACAATTTGCTACTATTTTTCATCCTTTGGATTTACACACAAGCACCAGACAAATATTGTTTATTAGCGTTAGGTCGATTCCTAAAATACACTGATTCTGATTCCAACATCGTTTCTTAAAATTGAGATTTGATTATTTAAGTCTGCGTCCGATTCTAAGGCTTTCTTTCTGTTTTTTTAATTCATTTTATTTTCTTGTACATAAAACCCTCATAGTCCTTCTGACAGAAATGAAATTACATGAACTAGGTTACGTACATAAAAAACACACATAGGCCTATTTGTACATGCAGAAAAACAAGATCTGTGTAGTTTGACTACATTTATATAACTTACTAGATCTTGGAGATTACGTTGGTTTTGTTTGGCAACCTAATTTTGGGCATAATTAAATACACATTTTTGGTGGGAACACAATTCGTGATCACCAGTATTTAACGGTACTTACGTAGTTAACATCGTGAATATAAATTTATTGGTAAATAGGCACCTTTGGTTTTTAGAAAACCGATCAATACAGTAGGTTTCCAAGTTCCGTTTCTCATGAAATTTTTGTTTTCAGCTTCTGCGAGTCGTACTGTAAAAAATCTACATTTTTTTCTTTGCCGACTTACATTTTAAAATTGTTGTGAAGTAAAAGAGATTTATAATAACGACAGAACAATTTTATTGCATATCCACTACCGTTTATTACCGTTGCAGTGTTTACAAACTTCGTTTTAATTTTGCGACGTCATAGATATTGTACGTTCAGTTGGGAAAGTCCACGCGCGAGACAACACACTAGATGGTGGACTGTTAAACTAGTACAGTATCGCTGCAATGTTCCACTTTCATTCCAGCAGAATATTTTGGTACTAACTATAATCGATTCTTGCGGCAACCATTGTTTTCTAATAGCGTCGTATTTCGTACTTGAACAAGAGCGCGCTCTCAACAGTTACCTCGGAAGTGAACATCGAGAGTTGCGAGAAAGAATCGATTGTACGCGGCATCCCGTACATTTGGTGGTGCGCTCTTGACGCGAAACTCGGAAACGATAATCCTGACTGAGCAGGGCATCACAGCGATAAGCTGTAATCGATACTGTGCGATGAGTCGACTCTATATCGACGCGTGTACATACAAAGAAAATTGTGTCACCTTTGTCGCTACCCTAGAGACCAACACCCAACGCCGCCATGTAATGCTTGCAAGATAGCGTTAATATAATTTAGCATTCAGATAAGAATTATTTTCTTTTGTTCAAACACAAAGAATTTTTTCCTTGTATGAAAATATGTTATGAGAGGTGATGTTTCAAAGTGCGTATACTGTGCCACAGTTTTAAGAGAAGTCCTTCGCGGTGTCAAATTTCCACCTTTGATGCGTGAGAACAACGTAGTGATAAGAGACAGTGTCCCACGCTTGACGAGAAGCATATCGCATCTATTCGCAGCGCCCCAAACTGGCGTGCAAGGTTTCCATTGTAGTCTTTTTACTATGGGACTTTAAGCGGTGGCCCCAATATTTTCTTTTTGAATAGTATGAAGTAAAGACCAAAGCATGCCTCTCATTTTGCACTTTACGAATTTAGGTAATATTTTTGGAGTTACAATAGTCTAAAAAAAAAAAACAGTTTTTGGCGATTTTGAGAGGTCCGAATATCATCTTTCTAACAAGTGTGCTGCATTTTCGAAAAAATAGAAGTATGGCTTCAAGTGTGTGTTCTTTTCGTAGGTAAACATAATATGAATAACTTAGGCAGTTTCGCGTAAAAAAGAATACACGTGACACGCTGCAACGCCGTCCATGCACCAGTCGAGGACTCCTCTTAACAAGTGCATTAGTTTCACATAAGCAGATGCTTAATCAATACGTAATTTATAATTCTTTTGTGTTGATTCTTAGGGTATGTATTTTTATTATAAACCTCTTCACCCCTAAGAAGTTTTCCCTGATAAAAAGTTTTTAGCATCCAGTCCCTTGAAAAACATCTTTTAACAGAGTTTTACTGTACTTTTACTTTTTACTGGAGTGCACGTGCACGGCCGCAAGTTGAGTGTGCGAGAAAGAGAGACAGTGATATGTTTTGCACGAGCCAGTGTGGGCCAAACAAAAGACATGCAGTCTAAAATATTAACATCTATTTTGAAATTTAAAGTATATTTACGTTCCGGAAAGTAGTATATTCACTTGAGACGTTGGTTTTTGGGTATTAAGTCTGTAATTGTTCATTATATTTAATTCAGTTTTAGTTTTTTGTTGCGTTTATTACTTTGGTGTGCTGGGTGGCCGCCAGAGGCGCTGCAGGAAGAGAACAAGCCCCACGGGGGTCGGCCATTACTTACTTTGTGCTCGGGCTCGAAGGGAGATGGTTGTGCAGGGCAGAGTAGCAGGCGAGTACGGGAGAGATGGCGGAACAGCCACGGGAACTTGTTTGAAGGAATTATTTTTTTCCTTTCTTTTAGGGGAGCAGAGGGCCGGTGTCAGCAGGATGGTGAAAGACAACAACGTGTTGTTGCATGACTAAAACTATGTGAACTTTAATTTGAGTTTACTGCAAAATTTGTTTTGGGTGGGAGTTGTTCTCTCCCGGGAGCGTCAGTTATAAATTTTAGCATTAGATGAAATAGTGATAGTTACTACAGCTAACATGATGTGCTAGCCAAACTGTTTGTTTCAGTAAGTAAAAACGGAACCTAAAGTTTAAAATAAAACCAGTCACAACAAGCTAGCGTGTTAAGTCATTTAATTGCAAGTACTGCGGAATATCAACCAACCACATATACAGATCACGATTGGCCACCTGTCAGCAAGTTGGTTATGTAGAGCAGACTGCATTACATTATTGGTTCCATGACCAGGATATGTTGTAGTGCCGCCCCGTCACAATATGTTGGTGCACTAAAAGTAATACAAATTTCCTGTATTAACATAAATGTGTAACGTAATAGTGTACTTCAGTTAAAATCTCTTGGAGCTTTTGCTCTGTTAAGTTCATAAATACACACCTTAAATGTAATATTTTGAACCTACTGGCAGACCAGACCTTCCTAGGAAATGGTTCATCCTCCTGAAATAAATTTCTAGCAACAGGCTTGTTAGCGAATCAAAACTGCCCAGAAACAATTCTACAAAATAGACGTTTTGCAAAGTCATTCTCAGGAAACCATGAGGCCTTGTAAAATTATGATTATCCTGTACACAGACTTATATAGTTATATTTAAAGGGAACTTTTATTCAGCAATTAAGTTAACTTTACAGTTCTTATCTCATTCTAAGAAAAAAGGAAATCACTTTGATTAACGAAAACTTGTATTAACAGGATTTGTAATACAGTAACAAGATTTCACTGTAGGTATTGCTCTGCTTTACTATAGAGAATGTAATATTCTGCACTGTAATTCTTAGTTTTATTTATTACTTACTTTTAATATTTTTTAAAAGTGCTACAACTGAAGGATGTTAAACCTCTGTGGTAAAATAAAGCTGGGAGGAAACACACTGCACCAAGATTGTGATTGTGTGCGATGTTTGTGTTCACCGCACACTCTCTCTCAATATTCACATACAGTAGAGCCGTGTTATATTTCTGTAGGGACTGAAAAATGTGTACTTTATAAAAGGGAATTCCACTGTAATTTCTTGTTAAAGAACAGTTTAGGGACCTTATAACCAGGAAAATGTTATGCATGGGTTCATTATAACAGGTATCTACTGTATTTATAATTAGCATTGCAACCAACATCCCTCACATATACACATGTTCCAGTGTGTTCGTCAACCTGTTTCAAAATTTCCATTCTTTGTACAACGGAAAGAGGTATTCATTTTCGACCTGAACACCCTGACTCCATAACTTCTTACTGAAAAATGTAGAAACAAATAATATTGCATCTGGTGCACAATTCTCTGTTTAAAAAATAGAACACTTACTGTTTATGATAATTTACGGCTGAATTGGAAATTATCACATAAAATCAAAGTGCATCTAAGATTCGTACACATAAGAAAATGAATTTTAAGCACCATATACTATTGATTGTACTGCCTGTGGATAAATAAAATGTGTGTTTGGTTGCGCTACATTTCATAGACTGGCCGATGTAACTTCTTACAGACCGTCCACCTTTCAGAAATCAA
>PNEQ01080675.1:0-22833 GCA_003012365.1 Medauroidea extradentata
AGAGTATTCCTGAAAGTAGTGTAGTACCTTGAGTGCCCTGTTTGATCTGCCATTAGTAGCGTGTGTTGCGACTGTGGGTGTGGGGGCAACAAGGATACTTGGCTTTATCAGGCCCGTTGCCGTTGGCGACCCGCTTGAGTGATACGATACATGCCTTTGTTTATTTTGTAATAAATTGTGTCGTGAAACGGGCACAACACCATATAAATTTAGGTATTTATGTTTCACAAGTAAAGCTAAAAAAGCAGTACAGTAGTGAAACTGTTTATTAACATTAACATTATTAACCTTACCTATTAGCAGAGGCGGATCTAGGGGGAGGGGCAGCTGGGGCAGGCTGCCCCGAGCGCCGGGTTAGAGGGGACGCTGGTGGTGCCAAATATTATGTAATAATTGGGAATTAAATGTAAATGATTGTAAAAAGGATACAACATTTACCAATATTTAGACTTTTACTAGTTTTGTATTTTTGTAATTTTATCAATCTAGAACACCATATAATGTAATAGATACTGTATTTATAATTATAATGCACACTTATAACACTGCTAATGGTAGCTAGTAAGTACAGGTTTTACGTGTTTCTACTAAAATGTTATACTGGGGTATTCACACGAGCGCAAAATAACAAATGTAAGATACGTTTATTACTGTCTGTTTGATTGGACCGATTTTGGAGGTAGGTGAGTGGTCGAGTTGGGAGGGTGGGGGGGGGGGGCAGGAGCAAATCATAATTCTTGCCCCGGGCAAAAGAAAGCTTAGATCAGTCCCTGCCTATTAGGATTTTTTATTAATTTAATTTATGTAGCACATAAACCCTGTTGCAAGTGTGAAATTGAAATGTTATGGTATGGAGTAAGGAATTTCATAAGTTTAATACAATAAAGATTACAATATGAATACATCTATGTATTTTACGATTGTAAATAATACATGTAACACAAAATTGAATTATTTAACTGCTACTATATACCACAATGGAGTATACATAGACTTACGAAACAAACTATATTTCGTTTTACAAACCCAGTATGAATCAAATTTATAAACAAGAACAGAATTTAGCTTTTAAGAAAAATACATTAAATTTATACTAAATGACGTGCGTACCAAATTAAATAGAAGTGCAAAATCTGAAACATATAATTTGAGTTACATAAGGTAACATTAATTAATTTATTTACTCACCCCACACACTTACTTTGCAGTTTGGTAACAACCTGGTGGCAAGCTGTAACCTCTTACCAATCCCCTCCTAATCTTTCCAACCCCCTCACAGTTGCCAACTCCTCGAAAAGCCAATTTCACTCTCTCACTGACTTCCTAAGCATTGACTCCCTACCCAGCTCTGTTCTGCTTATTACCTGGATATTCTCACTATTATTCCTTCTTCCCCTATACTCTGCCTTAGTTAACAGGCAGTCTAACTTACCCCAGTTTCCATCTGCATGCACAAGTATGTATATTCTAACTAGCCTTTCCACTGTTCTCCTTTCCTTCAGCATCACAGATGGCTGAATGTTCCCTTCGTCCTCACCAGCCTGACCTTGCCTTTTCCTTTTATCCTTCACCTACCTCACTTTTTCATCTTTGCACATTCTTCCGCTCCTGTACCTCCAATGCCAAGAGTCCCACTCTGCTGCAACATACTCTAAATAACATTGGTTGTACCATTGTAATCTACACCTTTTTTCAACTCCACTATTAACACCCTTCAATACATTTCCCAGCATTCTTAGAGCCTTTCTCCCTTTACATACCTGTCTCTCTACCTGCATTCTCCAACCTAAGTCGCTCTGCATCATTATACCTAGATACTTATAATCTGATGCTTCCACTATTTCCTGCTCTTCCCATCTGTACACGTCCATATGCCTTATTCTCTTCTAATAAACCTATCAATCTTTGTCCTTTTCACGTTTATTTTAATTTTGGATGAGAAAGGAAAGGAAATCAGCTAGAGTATGTATTCAGGAATCATCCTAGCATTCACCAGTCGTGAATTACAAAAACCGTACAAAACTGAATTTTGTATCCTCCAAGATGTGGTATGTTTACTCTACCACCAATATAGTGTCAACTAGGAAGTGCCGTAGGGCCTGATTGTGAATGTGTTTCAATATAGTGTAGGCTGTTTCCTATGTCTCCGCGCTTAATGCATTAATTTAAAATTTTTGGTTTCCTAAAGCCATTATGTAAACATCAGAACAAGCAATCCTGGACAACAGATTTTGACAAATTTATCAGCATACATTTTTCTCACGAAAGACATTTCTGGAGCATAATCACTTTTGCCGCAATTTACTACTTTTGATAGTAGCGCAAGTGATTACAGTTATTGAATGTGTCATTCTTTTCCAGTGTTTTCTGGTAAATATTGCAGAAACTGTTCTCTATTGTTACTCTTTTCCAGATTAGGGCCAGTTCTCTATATTGGCTTCTAAAACCCAAGAAACTAACTCACATTTTTACCATTAGTTTATGTAGCCTATGTAATCTCTGTACTATTAAAAATCAGCACGGTTCACAACTGATCCTGTATTAGCCGTACTTTATCTTATTAAAAGTATGTGGCTTATTTATTCTCAATAACAGTTACTTTGTTAGATTGTATCACGTATGCTGTTGTTTATATGTACAGTTACTGTCTTAACCACTGTGTCATTTTTAGCCTTACAGGTGAGGTTCACGTCATTAGTATACAATTTACCAACCGAAATGAAGTGGATTCAGTGATGAAAGAATGGGATAACAAGAAATGAAAGGATAGGTAAGCCCACTTAAATTAATCCTTTCAGTTAACATTTTCTAGTGTAACAGGATGATAATGGTACAGCAATGGAATGAACCCAGAGGGTTTAAACACACAATTTGTTATGCACCTATGTTATATGTACCCTTTTAAAGTAACATATTACTGCCCCATAAGTAAAATACTTTTTCATAACTATAGGCAGACACAGATAAGTAATCATATTTATAAACATTAAAATACAAATTTTTTCTTCTTTGGGTTGCTGAGCACGCTGCATCCAGGAAGGGGGAGGAGGGGGCGTGAGACGAAGACAGGTTTGGAACTCTACTGTGCACTATGTCACGCGGCATTCACTACGGGCAAGCCAGCATGTCAAACATGTATACGCGAATAATATGTGAAACTAAACCTGTCATTAATCGCAAACCACTCGTCTAAATGACTTCAAAATTTGTATAGTATATTTATGTATTGTTCTGTCCATAATGATGTGTGTTCATTTTTGCAACTTAAATTATGCTACTGTTTAAAACACTATTTATTAATGAAGTGTTATAATAAACAATTTATGGGAAAATGTAGCATAAATTACAGTAAGCGACAACTTTTGTTGTTTTTGATTTGCTATCAGCGGACGAAAGGAAGAGGACATTCTACATTTTATTTCTATGAAGTTAATTATAAGATGCGTGGAACGTCATGGTTTTTGTGACAGGTTGAACACAGAGAATATTTCAGTTGCTGCGTGCGCCTGGTTCCGACGGCTAGCACAAACACACACTTTCTTTTCAATTCTCACATTTGTATTTGTAAATTACATTCATATAAAACTTTTATGAAGGTAGGCCCTGCTCAAGCACATTAGTGTAAATTTAATACAGTATAACAAAATTGCTAGGTGCGGCTACAAAAAATTCATTGCAAAATTATTATATATTTCAGAGAAATGACTGTTGCCATTGTACGTATTACTGCAGTAAAGTAGAAAGTAATGTAAACAGTTAAATATTTCATTTAATTATTTAAAGAAGTATTTTGCATATTGTTACAGGTAACACACAAAACATGCATGAGTTACATCTGCAAAATGTGTGTTATTTGTAAAATCGAGGAGTTATTGCATTAAGCTATCAAGTATTACAGTTTGTAACATTTTGTATCTGTATAACAGTCTCTGATAATTGACACAATGGTACTCAAGCACATAGGTATAATTTTAATATAACAATGACACTTAAGTTTGATTAAGGCTAATATATTGCAGCAATATAAAACTTTTCTCACATGCTTTGGTTGAAATTGTATATGTAACAAACAAGTAGAAAGTAATAGAAATATACGAATTTCCGATACTTGAAAAAAAAAAAAATTTATACACTTTCCAATAACACGCAAAAATAAATTTTGTGGAGACAAATTTCTGTTTATTATAAAATTGAAAATCTATTTTTTTTTTTTTTAATACGTACAGCAAGATTATTTTGTGTGATTCTAACAATAATACAGACATTGCTTGGCAACATTTTATAAATTCTATTTTAATCAACCAATTTATTCAGCACATCAAACATAAGGTTTTTGAAAGCAAATTTGTAATTTCGAAGTAGAGAATATATATTTATTTACCTTATGACCCTTATCGTAGCTTGTAGCTCATGTTTATATATTATTTGCAGTAAGTATCAGATTTTTTTATCACTCCATATTACATTACATTTAATGTTACCATTGTGTCAAGCAGATGTTCCAACATAAATAAATGTAAATTAATTTCACCAGATTTTCTTAAAGTTCTACACACAGTAAGAATTTAAAATAGGTATGAGAGATGAAAGTTTTCATAGGTAAACTGAAAATAAGGTCATTAAATAAAACATTGCACAGCAAATCAGTTCTACTACAAATAAATGGTATTTCAAGATAAATGTGCTACTTTCTAAATTTCCAATATTTTTTCGTGGTTTCACTCCAGGTGTTTTCTGGTGCAGTATTGAGTTATTTGATTCTCATAAATGTTTAGCTTCTAACGAAACACTGTTAATATGGCTCTTAGTTCCCAATGTTATGTACGATGGAGTCTGTCACATTCCTAAATATTTCTTTTGTCTGTTACATATGTGGTTCCCATGAATGCAAGCATGCTTCAGCTGTGACAATGGTACTCATAAAAATTATTCTGTGTGGGGGGGAGGGTGTTACTAAACCACCTCAAGACAGGTACTATACCCCATTATCCTGACGAGGTGTCAAATTAGTCCCTCTTGGTTCTAAATTTACTGGCAACTTATTCAGCTATGTACTTAAAACTCATTTCTTCCCCAGGAATAACTGCAGAAGTTTCTAATTCTAGATTCCATTTTTCCTCGTATTCGTCAACAGAGTCATTTATATCATGTAATGATTTTGTAATTCCCTGAGAAGTTACAGTTAAAGGTGATCTTCGCTGGAAGCAACAAAGTTGTTTTGTCGTGAAAAACTAATGGTTGCAGATGGAAAACATACTTCAACTCTGACCTAAGTGTTTTTTTTTCCCCCAGGGAAAATGTCAGTGGAATGCTTCCTCAAGGCGCATGTAATAGATAAGGCGTGTGTATAGTAGCTGTCTTAAAGAAAACTTACACACAGTTAATATTATTTGTATTGCAATGAAATGTAGGTGACACCCATGCATTAATTATCTATTGTACATTCATTCCACGTTTTCCATTTTAAATCTTACAAGTATTTTTACAGAATAAATTATTTTGTATTTTTATTCCGTTTAAAAACTATTTTTTCTACATAAATTTATTTTCATCTTTCTAGTATTGTGTGTGTATGAAATTTTGCAATCGACTTTTAAATAAGCATAATTTGTACCGAATGGACACACACACGAAACAGAATTTTATAGCACTGCCATACTGTTACAAAGCACCTTTTTGAAGTTTAAAATCCCTAGCACATCAGTAAGCTAGTTTAACATGGTTTATTTTAAAAAAATATATACACAAACATATATATATAGTGATATATATACAGGGTGTAAGGAAATAAATAGCCCAAACTCCGGGAGGTGATTCCTCACAAAAAATGAAGTAGACATTATATAGGACACTTTCAAGAAAAGTTATTATTAAGGGCGGAATAAGCCCTTGAAAATCGAGTTTGAAAATCGTATTTTGTCAAAATATAAAAAATGATTAGGAGTTAAATTACAATTCTTTGGGCGGTGTTAAGTATTATTGAGATCGTAAACATTTAACAATTTCAGCCTTCTAACACTCCAATTTCATGAAAATAATAGGGGTTGCCTCCCTTACATCGCATATAATTACGTTGGCGTTATGTTTTGTGAACATTACATGTTGACTTTTCGGGCAGTACACCGTGAGGAACAAAAAAAGGTCCTCTTGTCGCAAATGCTTAGAAAGCACCGTTTACCGGAAAAACTGATACAACTGCTCCTTGCCAGGTATGTAGGCAAAGTGTGCTACATCTGCTAAGAATTGGATTTGCACCATGCTCTCAGGAAAATGCAACCTGTGATGCAATTGATTCAGCTTGTCGCAAAATGAAGTTACGTAAGCTATCACCAATGCGATATTTCTTTATTAATTTATTATCGAAATACGTACATGGCATACTGATATTCTTTCAGAATGTACTAAAGGATGTTCTCTTGTTTATGAATTTCGTAGATTTATATCATCAAAATAATAACATTTTGTACATTTTGCTAAACCAAATTTGTTGCTACATTATCCGAGTCGTGCATAGGCATGGTTTTTTTTTTTAAAGCTTATGTAACTGCGTTTTGCGACAAGCTTCAACAGCGGCATCACGGGTTGCATTTTCCTGAGAGCATGGTAGGCTACAAATACATTTCTTAGTGGATGTAGCACATTTTGTCTACATACCAGGCACAGAACCGTTGTGTCCGTTTTTCTGGTAAACGGTGCTTTCTAAGCATTTGCAACAAGAGGACCTTTTTTGTTCCTCACGGTGTACTGCCCGAAAAGCCAACATGTAATGTTCACAAAACGTAACGCCAACGTAATTATATGCGATGTAAGGGAGGCAACCCCTATTATTTTCATGAAATTGGAAAGTTAAAAGGCTGAAATTATTAAATGTTTAAGATCTCAATAATACTTAACACCGCTCAAAGAATCGTAATATAACTCCTAACCATTTTATATATTTTGACAAAATACGATTTTCAAACTCGATTTTCAAGGGCTTATTCCGCCCTTAATAATATATTTTCTTGAAAGTGTCCTATATAATGTCTACTTCATTTTTCGTGAGGAATCACCTCCCGGAGTTTGGGCTATTAATTTCCTTACACCTTGTATAGTGATATAATTGTAATCTGACAATATTTTTTCTATTTAATCGAATTGTCATCCAGTGCCAAGCTATTTTCAAAGTTTGTAGCTCATTGGGAAGTTAGTTTAAAATCAAATGCGAAATTTGAACAGAACAAATGGGCTCGCAAGGAAACAAGATAATACAAATGCGGTAAAAATGTTCATCAGTTGTTATATATGTACATCTGTTATTATATAGACTGAAAATGCCGCTTTCTCAGCAGCTATGCCTACTTTCCACCAACTGCCCTGTCGTTGCCTTGCCCCTTTGTTAATAATAAATGCTATAACTTTGAAACCGCTTTCTTCTACTCTTAGTTATTTTTAAATGGCTTTTGTCATGGGCTTGTCGACATAATAATGTATAGGATGTTTCATTTCCAAGGAAGCTACGGGCCATGACAACCTGTCCATAGTAGTGTGTGTTAACAACGTATTTATTATTCTGGTCTCAAAATAATTTATTCCTTACTTTAACTTTATGAATGCACTTTAATTTATTGAAAGTCTGTTTTATGAGTGTTTTATCTGCTATTATTATTGCAGCTGTGAGCTGAAGAATGTGTACTTTTGTATGAATACAAAGCAAACCCGTGCGAGGTTCATATTGTTTGAACCTAGCTGAGGGTTGGTGCTGTAGCAGCGGAGTGAATGTCGCGCGACGTCATACGAGTGGCTGACTGCGGGTTGTGGTGGGGGAAAGATGAACACATGCCTACCTTGTATATTTCCTAGTACCATGTGCTGCATCCTCTTCCCCTTACCATTGACCACCTACAGCAGACAAAGATCTGAGATCTGCTGTAGCGTTGTGCCTGTGCACCCTAAAGGCACCCAATGTTAAACATATAAAAAGTTTGTATGCTGTTTAAAAGTAGGTCCTGTTTTTTTATTTTGTATCAAATTTTAAGTGCACAGTGGAACCCCATTATAAAGACAACTGTGAATGGTAATAGAAATTGTCTTTATACTTATTGTATGTTACATTCAGACAATTTACATGTGTTATAGAGAGATGGTGCACACAAAAATTGTTACAGTGAAGGTGGTGTTGTAAGCCATACATAACATAAAAATGCTGAATTTTGAAATGAAATTTTAAATATTTCAATAATTTTTTAAAAGTACACAGAAATTTTTATTCTTGTTCTTTAAATACATCAAGTTGTAGCCTACAACATTCTTATTCACTGTGAATTTTTTCAATTGGTTACGTCACTTGGTTTTAGTGGAGTACATAAAACCGTAAAATGCCAATTTTGACATTTACGGGTCATTACACAAAAAACTATTAGAGATACAAATACTTATAAAACAATATTTACACACAATTTGATCTACAGTAAGAAAATATAAATACCTAGTACAAATATAAAAATAAAAATACTGTACAACTATGAAAAGTACTTTAGACCATGGCCTTTAAATAGTAAGTAAATCCCTGCACTTGAATATAAGTTATTAATATGTTTCATATTAATATGTTTGATATTCCTAGCCATTTTTAATTGTTCTGTAGCATCTCAAGGAGCACTGCATTGACTGTTGGGAAAAACGGAAAGGACCAGCTAGTCGTTCATCCTCAAGAGAACAGTCTCAACATTCCTGACAACAGCTAACCTCCAGTTCCGTATATTGTTATTTGGAGTCTAACCGTATCACAGTCAATTTTTAATCTATTATTTACTAATATCTTACTGTGGCTATCCCCCCATAGTAAATCTAGAAACTAATAAACTTAAACTGTTTTATAGTTAGTTCTGATGTATATAGCAGTTGCACAGCTGTGCAGGCTAAAAACTTTATGAGTTATGTTATAAAAAATTAATAAAACAAAGACATTTGTGAACAACCAAGCATAATTATATGTGTACGTATTTCTAAAGAGCCACTTACTTTCCTTAGGTATTGTTTTTGTGAAGAGTTTCTTCAAAATTAAAACTTCAAATAGAACACCAAAGTTAAAGTAACATTCTAAACTCATTTATGTATGTCACTATGTAGGAATTTATGCATATTTACAAAAAAAAAAAAAAACAATATGTTAAGTAGAATTCTGCTTAAAAACTAAATATTAATAAAATAGTGCCCACTCTATATCCAGCTTGTTCATATGTTTACGTCCAGTGACCAGAAAATGTCAGTATTTTACCTTCATCTGTATTAGTTTCTACACAATCACCTGAGAAAAAAATAAGTCTTGATTTTGAAGCCCTACATTATAAGACATAAGAGAAATTAGGAAGGTTAAAAAAAATCTGTCTTACCATTTAACCTCTGCCAACACATTCACCAAATGATGTATGTCAGGCACTTACTTGCTTTTTCTATCTGCTCCATGGAGTTTTTCAGTATACATACTCAAAACACTAAAATGAAGGTATCTTCTTTTGTATTTCATCCTGCACATGGCCATAAAGTCTTGTATGCTTCCCCATCACTACATTTCAAATTGTTTGACAGTAATACAGTTCTGTCATATAACTGCTCACATAACAATGTGTTCTTTCATATAACATTTTACATAATTTTCTTTAAACTGTACCTACTGCACAGTGATCTTTCCCACTATTCTACTTAACCGTTGGCCAAGTTGAGCATTACGAATATCTTACGTAACTCATTTCTTCTCACAACAACTGTGTTGTGTATTTAAATGTGGGAATGTTGCATCAATCCCACTTCTACATTTCAAGTTGTCTCTTGATGTTTAAATTTCCCTTGGCCTACCTTTTACATTAAAAAAAATATTTCAATTGTTTATAATTAGTGTTTAAATGTACCAATACTACTGTTGGTTTTGTATTTTCCAATGTAAAAAGTAGTTAATATTACAGACATTATTTTAAGCAATAGTGTGGGTACAGAAAATTAATAAATAGCTTATTGTTTGTTCCAGTAAGTTTTCAGTTCTTAAATTAAAATAAGTCTCAAAATTACATGCACTGTGGATATAAAATTTTTGGTGCCAAAGTGTTCTTAACTCAACCACAAAACAAATACAATTTGTGACCAATAAAATGTAGTGTACATTTAATTTCTGTATTTTCAGGAACTTTTGATTGTAGTAATGCACTCTGCATTTGTGTTTAGCAGAGTATGTACACTTAACCATGCAACAGTACAACTGTTTCTTAATATTTGTAAACTTGAATAGTTTTCTTTTTAACTGTCCAGCACATTTCTGAACACTTATTTCTCTGTTAAGTTTTGTAATCTTATGTAGATGTATGTCCTAGCTACACACAGAATTATTTCAAAGGGAATCATTAACTTTATTGATTCTGGAAGTTTTGCAACTGTTCTTTTAACAAGTTTATCAAACAAATAGTCTGTTCTTGAAAGAGTGTTACCATGCGTACTATAAAATCCTGATTCAAGCACTGCAGTTGCTGTCAATAGTTCATCACATGGATACAGTACATTTCCTCTTGATATAAATTCAAGTCAGTCTGTTGCTTTTAAGGTAACTTCCTGTGATTTTGTACCCAGATGTGTATATTTGTCCCGAAACCTATATGCAACATAACCGGCTATATATTTCATAGCTTCATTATTAACTGCATCCTTTTGCTCAAAATTTTCAAGCAAACAGTCAAGATCTTCTGCTACTTCAAATTTCATTTCTTCATTAGGCACAGGATTGTCGTTACTAAACTCATCGAAGCAAAATTCTGCTACAGTCTTACAAGAACTCTCATCAATGTCTTTTGCGAGAGGTGCCATCATTTTCTGTGTTAAACAAGTGTTGTTAAATGACACAGTACTGTTACAGGCATCCATAGGTTCAACCAAACAGTTCTCGCTAGTTGCCTCAGTATCGTTGTTGTACATAAAAATAGATGAAGAATGTTTCCCCAAAATGAACCATTTAAGTCTGTGCTTGAAATCAATGAGTGATGATGATCATTTGCTTCTCCCATACCACAGATGTAAGAAAAGAAATTTTCCAGTACGTCTTGATTCAGCCTGTGTGTCAGCAAGTATTCAATGTTATATCTTGATTTTAAATAATCAAACATTTGAAGCAGTGAATTATTACTTAATATAATACCCTTTTGGATTTGAATAATTGTTCGGTGTGTACCAACAATCATTGCAGATATTAACATAGTTACATCATTGAAAAGAGCAGTCTGATTTTCAATGTCTGTCCCAAAAGAATTGCCTCTAGAGTGTTTTGCAAATTTAGTTTTGGAATTAAATAAATCAAACCAGTTGTTAATCATTTGTACAAATTTTTATGTTGCTTTCCAGTTATCTGCCTGAAGACATCCATTGGTACCACAAAATTCAATTGCTTTTGAAACAGTGTTTGACAGTAACTGAGCAGCAGGCCTGACTTTTTGCCTTTCAGATCCTCTGAGATCCAAATGGTACTTGCTTATTATATTATGTGCAAGTGTTACTTCTGTACTAGAAGCAGTTAACAAAAATTTGAAACATGTTTTGTCAATAAATGTGCCATCAACAAAAAAACCATGGTCAAGCAAGTGATTTCGTATTAGTTTCAGCAAATGTGGCACATCAGCAAAAAATAATATTTTCAAAGTGTTGTATTTTGGATGGTTAATGAAGCACTTTCGGTCGTACTGAATATTAAGCTCCGACCAAAGACTCTTATTTTCGGACCCCATATCTCATGTAACACAAACTACTATGTAACCTGCATCATATAGTTGTGATATTATATCAAGGATGATTTCTTTTTTCATTGGTTGACCAAACTCATAATAAACAGGCTGCTTACATTGGCCGATCAATCCCTTAGCCATTACTGCTTGACAACATTTGGGACAGCCTAAAAATTTCAGATTTTTTTGTCCATACAAATTTTGTCTGAAATGAAGATTTCATCAAAAGTTAATATTGTTAAACATTGCAGAACACTCAGTTCAACTGATTTTCCTCTCATTAAGTCAATGACTTCATGTAAAATCCCAGATTTCAAATATAAATTTGTTGCCCATGACCGCAACAGGAAATTATGTGCTCGTAAATAACAGTAGGCCTTTGTGCTGACACTCCTTAGAGAAACTGCTAAAGTTATGTCATCTGATTTCCATTTAATTTTGGTTTTGTTTGGATTTTTCAACATGTTAATTTGGCCAGGTGTGAAAACACGTCCAAAAATTTGTTTAACTTCTTCTTGAGGACTTGTTTTTGCAGCATTGAGCTTTTTTAAAATTTCATAGTTTTCTTCGGTTAGTTGATCAATTCTCAGTTTCAGGTTGCTGTTTTCTTGTTCAATGGCTGTAATTTTATTTTTCAAACACTGTACTTCATCTTGATAAATTGCAACAGATGGTGTTTCTGGTTCATTGTGGATTATTAATTCAGAGATGACTTGGATAGGTGCATGACAATTTTCAGGTGTTGCAATTTGCATAATAGCATCAACTTCAGTTTTGCGAATTCGTCTCTCAAGTATTGCTGTTCTGGCTTTGTTGGTAGTTTTTTGTGTTTGGTTGCTACAGCTTGGAAAATTTAGAGTTGGGATAGCATCTGCCTTTAAGTTTCTAGCATTTTTTGGCGTATAATTCAACAACCTTTGCTGCAGCGGAACATTAAAACTTTTTTCATCGAAATGCTGTGCACATATTCTAGCTGAAAAACAGACAGTAATAAGGAAGTGATTGTGTTCAACATAACAAATAACACATTTTGACATATTTTCATCTAATCTGGTTTAACCTTAGTAAAAGTGATATTGTGTGTGTATGTATAAATGTGTGTGTATATATGTGTATATATATACCTGTATGTGTGTATAAATGTGTGTGTATATATATGTGTGTATATATATATCTGGATGTGTGTGTACATATATATATATACCTGGATGTGTGTGTACACACATATATATATATATATCTGGATGTGTATTTCTGATGTATGTATAAAAGTATATATTGAGGGGTTAGAAGTAAAACTACCCAAGTCTTTTTTCTCCGAAATTGAGATATTGCAGCCAAGTACTGTGAATATCACGATCCATGTGTGGTAATAATACCCAGGTTGTGACACCTTTTCTCTCGTAGAAGTACTCTTATTTTCAGCTTTGTAGAATGGTTCGGTTAATTTTGGCAAAGGTTTTCCGAAAGTTACTGAAAATGGACTTGGGTAGTTTTACTTCTAAACCCTCGATATCTGAATATAAATTTGTACTGTATATATAAATACTACATATTTGTATGTTTATATTATTTTGTGTTGAAACTTAACATTATCAAGATTCTCCTACTGAGCAATGTACTGTAAGCGGAGGTGACTTTGGGACACTTTTGTAATATTTATTGTTTCCATAATTGTCAACTCTGAGTAACAAGATAATGTAATGTGGTTTATATTTACTTAGAATTCATCACAAGTAAACCTTATAATATGTGAAAAATTATATTTTGTAATGTACTAAGGTCACCCCATGTGTCCAAAGCCATCCCCAATTACGATAACGTATTTTGTGTAATGGTGTGTTGAATATCAACGGTTTATTAAAATTGTACTGTCCCAATTAGAGTCTTGTCGTATGGTACCTAAATAAATAAAATAAAGTAAATAACTTTATTAAAACTTCCAAAGTAATTTCATATTAAAAAATATTTAGGTTGTCCAGTAAATGTGACAAATTCAGAAGAAGTGTTTGCTGAGGTATTGGAGTTCACAAATAAATACCGGTAGAAACATTTCACTTAAAAACTATTCAATCTATATTAGTAAGAGCGGCACAAGACATCCCTATATGAATATCCAGAAGGCTGCAAAACATGAAACAAAATACAGCATTCTTGTAAGTGAAACTTTGTCTATATCTTGTAGTAACTACCCTCAAGTACAAACTGATGTTGACATAAAATTACACTGAAAAACCTTACAAATTATGTAATAGCATTATTTTTGGTTTCCGACGAAAAAAAAATATTTTCCTAATTTAAAGAAGCACAGAAATAGTCTACCATCAATTATTCATAAAGCCTTCAATAAATGCAATAAAATATATTAACATACAACAAAATTTCCACCGTTCAACAGTGGCCATGGCTAAGGTTGATTTAATGACAGGTAAGAAAATATTTGAATGTGTTATGGGCACATTTGGTAAAGAGAAATTTCTGTGGCTAAGTGCACCCGACTTGGTGAGGGGTCTAATAAAGTGAAACATAGTAGTACGTAGAAGCAACAGTTTTTAGGCTTGGCGTACAGGGAAATAGCTAGAATTTAATTTTTGTATTGAATAGATGTCAGTTGTTAATTTTTATTTTGTTAAAAATTAACTATTATTATGAAAGCTTTCCAATAGAAACAACAATATTTGCTGTAGTTCCCTTAACATTACCGGTGCAACTAGTTATACAAATTGTCCATACTAGTGTATAATAATATTGATTTTCCCTAACCTGTACTGCGTATTATTAACTGCAAGACCAGTCTAGTGAAGGACATCTGAGAGTAGCAGTGTTTCTTGAAGGTCGGTAGTTGCAAGACGTGATTCATGTCACAGCAAAGTTGGGTAGAGTAACATGTATTGAAACCACATACTAATAATCCTGACAGTCTATTTAAATTATTCCTGATGAATCATTACAAAATATTTTAACATCAGTACTGACCAAAGGAAAGTGCTTGACTCAGGGTTTTGTAACTGCTGATTTGTCAGCTAACCATTCAGTATGACATTAACACTTACTGCAACTTACAGCAAAAATATAGAGCGAGTTACTCGATATGAACTTTGTTCATTATAATTTTTTTTTCCTCGACACTAATTCCAGTTCCATATTTTTAGTTAGAAAGTGTGTTTTTTATAGTAGTACATTTCCTACTGTAAGGTGGATGAGCACCTGACCTCTATTACTTCAGTGAATAATTATATGTTTACATGGGTTACTACCTATTGTTAGTCTTAGTTAATTTTGCTTGAATTAGGATGATAAATGTGACTTTAACAATTTTGTTTTAAAACTGCATATGAATCTGTTCATTTAGTGCATTGCAGCATTTATTCTCCTTTTAGTACTGTGTGGTCGGAAGTTGCCTCTGTAAGAGTTTGTTGTGAAGTTTAGATTGTTGAAGATTATTCTTTTATTATAAGAATACTGTTATTTTAATATCACACTAAATTCAAAGGAGTCATATCGAGTTTGGTATCAAACAAATCAGTATTTAATTTCCTGCAGATTATCTAAATAACTTATTGTTGTGTTTTGCACCTGTTAGAGTTTATTAGTGCTTATTTAAATTGCTGTGTCTGGGTAGAAGTGATGATCATTAGCCTAGCCGACAGGCTGGCGCCGGCAAAGGGAGGCTGGGCTGAAGGAAACCTCACCAAATATGGTCACATCTGTGCTGATTGGCCAGACGACGACTCTGGAATTTTTAGACTCTTGTGACGTCAACCAAATAGTACCCTGGTGGTAGGAACTGTTTCTTCATCCACAAGGAATTTAGTTAATTAGTAATGTCATAAGGCTAAATATAGCATAATCACTGTTTTGGAAACCTATTGAATGAATTGACTGTATCTTAAATCAGTGTCTTATCAGCATATAAGTGTAAAGCAATGTAAAAATGACTAGCTGTGTGACGGTGGAGTAATCTGTAGGGGTGGCTTGGCACTAGGGGAGCATTTTGCCCTGGCTGAGGGTTGTTGGTAGCGACGCACCGGGGTAGCAAGGTGCGGTGCCAGAGGGCATGGGATTTTGGTTGCCCGGTGGTGTAAAGACGAGACTGGCAGCTAATTGGCGAGCTCGAAAGTGGTTGGTGTGCGGCCTAGAGAAGTGCGGTCACCACAGCCTGGATTGGAATCGTCTAGTTTTGAAGAGCTTACCGGTTCTACCGCGGGTATTGAATACACTCGGTGAAGGTAATTTCTCACAGGACCTCAGCTCGGGCTAAAACGTACTTGTGTAAGCACGCAGCTCTCAAAATCTGGTTGTAAGCCGAATGTACGAAGGTGCTGTATATCATAAGATCGTTTGTGATAAACAAACAGCAATAAACCGACCCGTAGAACTGAAACAAAGTGACTTGTGCTTTCAACCACTCTTAATTTACCTAGCGATTACAAGTAGCTAATAGCACTCTACTTGGCTATCCAGCAGCAAAAACAATACACATAAAATAAGTTATAGTGCATAAAGACGCATTACACTACAGTGTTTATAAATGTGGAAGTTAAAATCACAATTACAGTAAATGACAGTCTTCTGAAACTTAGCATGTAACATTATTAAAAAAAAGGAACAACCAGTACACAAATACTACTAACAGTAACATAGGTATATTTCGTAGTGTATTATAAAACATTCATGACATGTTTCATACAAGTATAGTTAATACTCTTGTGTATGTCACTGTATGTGAAATGCTCATTTGCTATTTGTTGTGTATTGAGAAGTTTTCACTGGTTTCAAATTTCCACATTTGATGCGTGGGAACAGTATAGTGATAAGAGCCAGAGTACCATGCTCGATGGGAAGCATATTGCCTCTATTCACAGCGTGTCAAACTGGCGTGCAAGGTTTGTTGTAGTATTTTCTATGCTGCTTAAAAAGCTGTGACCCAAAAATTTTATTTTTAGACTATGAAATCAAGGCCAACACATGTGTCTCCCTTTGTACTTCACAAATTCAGGTGGAATTTTCAGAGTTACAGTAGTCTTTAAAAAAGATTTGTAACCATTTTGAGAGGTGCGAAAACCATGTTTCTAACAAGCATGCTAATTTTTGGAAAACGTACTGTAGTTTCAAGTGTGTGTGTGTGTGTGTGTGTGTGTGTGTGTTTTTTTTCAAAGATAAATGTAATACAAATAAGTTAAGCGATTCTGCGTACAAAATTATGTGCATGACACACTGCAACACTGTCCATGCCCCAGAAGAAGACTTTTCAGGAGGTTTTAACATTTTGTAATAGGATTTCTAATTAGTGAATATAAGTAGTTAGATGTGCATATAAGTTAGTAATGAAAATTTGTGTACAATGCCTTTTTACAATGTGTGTAGAGTGTGACCATTTGTAGTGTGTTGGTGGGTGGAGAGGATCTCAAACATCCCAACTTCCTTGCCCAAACCTCCCTGAAAGATAAGGCAGTTTTTACACAGATGGAATTTTTTGTGTTGGCTTTGTATAGCTGCTAATATAAAGAATTATTAACAATGCAATTTGTTCAACATTCAGAAATGCAAAGCGTAAGAACTTCAGCAAAGAACACACATAAGTACGTAGTGGCATTGATGCAGGGGGCCAGAAATGTAAATTGTTTGCAGAACTGCTATTATCTATATGCATTCCCCACACACATTTTGCTTATTTCATATGTACGTTGAGAACTTCCACAACAATGCACGCATTAAAACCTGTTTGTGTCGTCCAACATAAACACTGATGTTTTGTGCAATCATCAATCAATAAGAAACAACGCAAGGGTCATATAATGAACTTTGTTTCAACCTCTACTACAAAATGATGGCGTCATTGTTTAAACTCTCTTACAGTACAATGAAACCACTGTGTATATGTTCAGCAGTTTGTACATAACTTCAATGGAGCATTAGATGCATGTGGAAGCTACAGGAGCTACAGCCTCAGGTTAGTGGTGCTCATAATTCTGTCTGCATTGTAATACAAAACCCTTTCTGAAAACTAATTATTGGTACACCTCGGTTATATACATACATCTGTATTACGTTTCAGTGTAAGAAATGTGCCAATTTCAACCTCTTATTTCCACCGTACTTCATTATATGTAGCCAACTGTTCTCCAAAAAAAAAAAATATATATATATATATATATGTATATATTTTTTTAAGTGCTTATAATTGAATTTAATTACACTAGAGACATTACTCCAGTGATTCATTAATCGAAAGCTTGGTAAGCTTGAGAATAGGCTTTGGCACCTAAAGTGACAATGAAGATGCTGATAACAATATAATGTATTAACTTGTTTCATAATGGTTTCATTTAGTTATATTTTTTTACTAAACTATTAGACTTCAGTAAAGGTAAAGTATTATGTAAGTCTGTACAGTGAACAGCTGTTGCTTCCCACTTATGTCAACATTGTTGTATTACTACCATGAAGGAAACTAGGTTTTTATTGTGCAGTATTGTTTTTAAGGAAAAACTAATTTTATACAAATATATATAAAGACACACACACACACTCTCTCTCAACACATTCACCTTCCTCTCCAGCCTAACTACAGTATACACTGTATATTTTACTCTGTTCTCCTCCAAACTCCATGATATTTCTGTTAATTGTTTCCTCTTCCATTATACCATTCTGTATTCATCTGGCAACCCAATTTTTCTCTCCATTTACCATCCTGTGTATACTAACCAGCCTTTCCACTCTCCTGTCCCTCAAATAACTACATTCCATTTCCTTCATTATCAGTTAAGGTCTACAGTTCTCTTCTATCCCCTGTTTTCTCCATATACCAAACCCCCCTCCCCCACTTTGCTACCCTTCTTTGTACCTTTACCAACTCTAGCACCTGAATATTCACAAATGGGCTCCATCTGCTGTAATTTCTTACATTGGCCATGCCATTGTGCAGTAAGCCTTTTCTTTTGCCTCACAGCTGACTCCCTGCAGCACTATTCCTAGTGTATCTTAAGATCATCTAGCAACACCACTCCTAGGAGCGAAACGGTAGCGAGTCGTTATGTTTGTTATCCCATTATACTTCTATAGCCAATTTTTGTCATTCAGACCTTTACAACATACCACTAGTCTCTCCATCACCTTCCGTGTATTTGATGTAAGACTCACTGGCCTGTAATTACCTGGTTTACCCTTATCCTCGCCGCGTTTATATACTGAAACCATCAATGTCTCCTTCCATTTCAAACAAAATGCTTTCAAAAGGGAAGAGGGCTAACCATTGAAACAAAATTTATTTGAGACTCTCTCTGCCTCCAGGAGTATGGAAATGGGGGAGGGGAAAGTTAGTTGGAAATTATAAATAAGAGGAACCATCTTTACAGCAGAATTGGATAGTACATTTAAAAAGATGTATGTTTGCATTAACAATTTTTTTTTTTTCATTAGATGGGGTTGCAACCATGGAAAAATGTATACTGTAATTGATATTGATTGTTAATACATAGAAAGCAGATACTTTACATGATACTACAAATGAAATGGGAGTTCTTAATTATGATTTCAAAGTCCCCTCATCAACTAATGGGTAGGCAGGCAAGTGGGTGTGATGTGGTGACATGTGTGGATGGGCAGTGTGTGGTGTAGGAACTGATAACGAGTGGTCAGGCAGGTGGGTGGCACGGGGACTGATGCTAATGTGAGAGCATCTCACAAACTAACTTGGCGGGAGGAAATTGACAACAAGCAGTCACCTTGCATGAACACAAACCTATGTTCACGTCACTGTTCCTGGGTAATATAGAAAGTAAAAAGAGGAGTATAAACCTACAATCTATATAAAGGAAAAAAAAAAAAAAACAATAATTGTTCCAATTACAAACTACTAGTGCAGGTAAAATCATGTATTTGGATAATTAGAAGTTATGTTTCTTATTTGACATTTTGGCTGCTCTATCAGGGATGGGGGTAAACGATCAACTGTTATCAATGGATAAATTGTATTTGAGTCTACAATCTCCATCTCATGTTTTATTTTACTTTTCAATCTCATATGAGGAATCAGTAATTTTTTCGTGATGGTAGTGCCATTGAAAACATAAATATAAGAAAAAAAAACATTGTTGAAGGTAACAATCCATATTTTTTAAGTATACAGTCCAAATATGTAACAAAAAATGGGGTTCATTTGTTGACCTTTCACAATGAATAGATTTTTATTAAATAGTTTCAAGATCCGATGCAAAATTCTTGCATCATTCCACTGTTAGTATTAAGAGAGACCACCTAAAACACAAGATTTTGCAACTTGTATTTCAACAACTGCCTCACAGGTTGCTATTTTCTAAGAGCACAGTGTGTGAACAAGAAGAGTCACTCATGTAAGTAGCACTTTTTGCCAACATGCTAGACACTGTATTATTTTTCCAGCAAGAGTAGTTCCTTGCTATATACTGCTCAAATAGACAAATAGACAACATGAAATATTCCCAATAACTGACTGCAAAGTAATTTTATGCTATTTGAGGTTATGAGCAGGAATGTGGGTGGTGTGGAAAGTGATGCTGATGAGTGAGCAGGTGGCCACCCCTATTATTTTCATTAAAGGGGAAGGTTTAAATGCTTAATTTTTTAAAGGTTAAAGAACTCAGTAACACTTTAAAAAGAATCCACAGAATTGTATTTCAACTCATCTTTAGTTTTTATTGTCCAATTACTCTTTCTAAACTCAATTTTTCAAAGGATGAGTCCTCCATTAACGTTCACTTGTCTTGAAAGTGCCCTAATGTCCTGTTACTTTTTCATGTACTTGTGTAGACAAACAGCATTGTAGCTGTAGTATGTTAACGCCCTAGTTTGTGTGACGGTATTGTTTTTACTAACACAATAAAACAGTTCCAGTCACTTAATTTAATAATAAAATATTTAACCGTAGACTCATAGGTTATTTCGTAAATACCAGTAGACCTATACAATCAAAGCATGATTCAGCATCACTAAACCTTTCGAAACGTAGAAATAGTATGTAGAGGGATATAATGCAATAACAATTTGCAATTTTGAAGGTTAGTTCATTGTAAATCTGATTTCTCACCATGTCGGCCTAGCTATTCTGTAGATGCCATCTTACAAAATGAACCTTTGTTTTAGGACACTTATGTGTATAGTAAATTAATTTTTAAAATAATAAAATAAAGGTTGTTAGTAATTTTTAACACTTTCAACACTGTAATAAAAATTTTTTCTATATTTATTATGATTCCAGTTATTAAAATGTGGCCGCAGTCGTTTACCATTGTTCACATTGATTTTGTCTCCCCTTTTGCATTAATTTAACCATATGTTGGCTAGGTCTTCTTTTTTAGGAAATGTATAATACTTTATGTCTTCTCCTTTTGTGTTTCTAGGATGATAAGGGCACCCATACACCGCACAGCTTGGCATTTATATTGTCACGATCATAAAAATCAAGGTTAGGTTTTTATTTTTTGTTCGGATCCATATTTGATTTTAGTTGGGCCGAGAGCCTATTTATGGTAATGCTTTTCTTGCTAAGATGCGGTCATCTTGTTTTCATGTAGAGCGATTCGGGCCTTGGCGCACACGTGCGCCCTGTTATGAAAACATCAGTAGTTTTAAACACTTGTTTGCAGTTTGTCGATAACGTCACAGTACATCTGCTTGTAAATCGCGCTGAGGCTAGGTTGTTTTTCACAGCCACGTGCATTGTATTTGTACCAACCAGTTCGCTTGAATCGTGTAGATAACTGCACTAACAACACAAGCTTTCATGACGTAATAGCCTACAATAGGAACAGCTGTGCGCGAGTGACGATAGTCTTCTGTTTTCTTTCTCGTCTTCACCTCGGTGTTTGGTCGGGACACCTGGGGTAGTTGACGTCATTGCCAGTTGGCAGTACTGTCGCGCTGTGTGTTTGTTCACCACCGTTCGGGGAAGGTTAGGCGTGTTTTGAAGTTTTAACCTCCCGTACGGCGAAACGTTTACGAGGTGTTCATAAACGTCAGCAGGCCAGTTTTTATATTAGGACTGAGCGTCGTAGTCGCAGGGAGTAGTTGCAAGTGGTAGTCAGCAGAGAGTAGTCGCAGGGAGTCAGTGAAGTTCAGTTCGGTCAGTTGGGTTAGTTGTCGGATTGTGGATTAACCATGTAGGTTACGGAAGATATGGCCGCAAAGGCGGCCTAAAACTTAATCAGCCTGGTAGTCTAATAGTTAAATTAGGTAACTAAATGTCGTAGCTCGCCTGTGGTTAAAATTTAATAACTTTATTTCTTATTTCGTTTCGGTATAAAAAGTAAAATGTGAACTTGCGGTCTCGGGCAATGAAATGAGTCGAGTTTATAACGTCGCAGAATGTTTTTATCAAGACAGAAGGGCTGGAGCCCTTTTCCATTTGTTCGATTTCGAGGCTAAGGACGTCTCACCTGGGAGTGGCTGGACACGCCAAAACCTTAAGTATTGTTTCAAATTACTAATTTACGTTGGTCTAACTTTATGTAGTAACTGTTTTAAACCAGTCAAAAAGTAGGCCTACACGATTTTAATCTTGCCTTTAATTGGCACTAACTGTTTCAAAGAAATCAATCCTTCTTTTTATCTTGTTTTTATAAAAATCTTTAATTTATTGTACCTGTTCTAATAAGACTGATTACTATTTTTATTTTTAAATAAACAGGAAAAAAACTAGATCTGTTCAAGTCTTTCCTTTCAGAATGAAAAGTGTCACCTTTTACTTGGTATTTTGTAACTTTATAACCTATTGAAGGTTTACAAAATTTAGTAGAGGCAGAAACCTGGTCCTGTTTAAGGACTTTATAAATTTAGATCCCCGGTTTTTCTAGTAAGCCCACCTTTCGCAGAAGTAAGCCAGTGTTGTGTAAGCTCTACCCCCCCCCCCCTTTTTATCATGTGTTTTAGGTCTCGTAGCTGTGTTGAGCTACGACCTTTAGTCTGTAGTTGTGTTTTTAGGTTAGGTTTACTTCCTTGAGGAAGTACAATGTAGCTTATCGCAGGTCACTTGGTGGACGCCCCCAAATAGTTGTTTGATTAGTGTAATGTGTGTATAGTTTTAGTAGGGGCCTGCGATAGAAGGGTATTT
>PNEQ01080678.1:0-18280 GCA_003012365.1 Medauroidea extradentata
TATATAAACTGATAATAATATTAAAAATTGTAAATAAAAATAATCTTTTTTGAAACAAGAAACTTTTTACATTTCTAAATGGTCAAAAATGTTAATAACAGTTTTAAAAACAAGTAACACTTAATTTTTTTAAGTTCCTCTTTATTTATGCCTCCCTGCCAGTTCTGCTGCCCGCGCCATCCACTATGTATGTATAGGACTTTTCGTCAGAAACCTTCCCAGGCGCCTGCACATCTCACCAACGTGGCTTCACAATCGGACGAATCTTACAGAAACACAGACAGACATTTTTATGTACATAGACGTCACTTCTAATGGCCGAAATTTTCTTATACGTTTTTTCTCCGACAGCGTATCAAGAAATTTAGTAAGACAAGGCATTTATAACCGTTTTGGAAACTAATCGTATTAGATACATATTAGTTTCGCTGGTTAGAATCTCTGATTTATATTTCCGGTATAGTCTCTACTGAAATATGTTTATTTTTTGTTTTATGTTCGCTAGAGACTGACTCGTACGTCAGTTGGGCCATTGTGTATTTATAAGCTATGTGGCATGTTGTGAACGAGCGATTGTCGACCTTAGTACCCACGCGCTAACAGGCCGTGATCCGCTCCTTGTGTTAGGACTACTAGCTTTTTGACTATTCTGCTTGTATTTCATAGCTGTCATATCTTGATACATCTTGTTTTTAAATATTTTATTAGTAACACAATTTATAGCATACTCAATAGATAAGTTTATTGTTTATAGCTGCATAGCATGCTGTTACACTTATGGATAAGCTAGTTGGAGGTATTCAATATAAACCAATAATAAAACATTCTCAAGTGCTTTACCCAATATTGTAAACATCAGCATTTACATTCATTTATACTATGACGAGTACTAAGATGTGTGCTGTGCCGTGTCACATAATCTGTAATAAAATACATCGGAACTCCATTATAATAATAAGAGCATTAGTTTACTACAGCTGATTGTAGATAACATACCTATGCGTTTATGTTTTACATGTTTTACCTTAGGAACTGTACACAAAATTGATACGATTTTCATTTTTGTTTTTGTTAAATTCTTGGGTTGTTCATTTTGAAAAGTCTAATACAGTACAAGATCAGTTATATATATATATATATATATATATATATATATATATATATATATATATATATATATATATATATATATATATATATCACAGTTTTGCGTATATGAGGATTTCCACAATACTAAAAAACTTTTCTAAACGTGCATTATTCCTTGGACGTCCTTGTGCTGTGAGTTAGTAATTTCTTGAACAATAATTTTTTAACTCAACAAAGACATGCATCCAGGATAAATTATTTATCCTGGACGCATGTCTGTGGCGTTAACATTGTTACGTAAATCCTAGAATGTAATATAAACAGCTTTGTCGAGTTTTCGTAAAAATTTTATACTATGTACGTATTTATCTGATTTCCTTACTAACTTATTCCAAACGACTTACGTACTGTAACTAACGCAAAATAATTTGTGCTAAGTTTATAACTTACTTCTTTGTAAGCTTCTTGCTGGTTCAAATTACTGCAGGATGTATCAGACTCACTGTGATATAGTACCAGAGACGCGCGCGGGAATGCCATGGGTGCTGGACCTCACATTACACTGTACACTCTGTCCTGTCACTGGACCATATGTGTACCCGACAAGATTGCATGATAGTCTGAGTTTTCTCGTAACGGTTTGTCATTGGTTTAGACAGCTCTGGGATGAGTTTCATAAACAGAGACTCGACCGTGAAAGTAGCTCGCACGTCAAGGAGTCCTACGACTTGCACATCTGTGCCATGATTAGAGACACGCCAACTTCTTGAATTCATTCGATAAGACGTTACGTTTAAAACTACTGTAAACGTCAACTATTTCGCAGTTGGGTCACTGTTATTGAAACTCTTCCTTGAGGACTGTGCATCAATAGCAGACCTGCATGAAAACACTCACTGACTCCCTCGCTACCTTGTCATCTGGCCAATCACTGGAGCAATATGCGAGTGAGTGCGTAGCATGAGGTGAGTATGGAGCAGCGCCGGAGAGAGATCCCCGAGAAAACCCACTGACAAACTGCATCGTCCTGAACGTTTTCACGAGCGAAAATGCGGAGACTGACCCCACCAGGAATCGAACCCGGATCGACTTGGTGCGAGGCAAATAGTCTTACCAATATGCAAGTATCTGAGGACAGGGTGTACACAGGACTGTAGGGTACAGTCATTTCGTTTCACCGTATTATCAAAATTCTTCATTTTCTCGTACCAGCTCTATCATTCGCTGGTTCGCAAGAATGTGATGCTATTTTTTTTCCTTCAGCCTGCAAGGCGACGATGCGACAGGACGGGGATGCCACAAAGCACGCGGATTCTGGAAATCTGCGACTGATAGAGGGGGTTGTTGAGGAGGAGGGGGTGGGGTAGCAAGGCAAGACCCATTCGATCTGAGTCACCAACCTTCCTCTCCTTCTGGAGTCGTGGTTGGTTCATGTCTGAGGGCTGTTATGTTGGCGACAGCTGAATGTCGCCTAATGAATTGTTAAACCTGTCAGTTGCAAGACGAGGTAACCCTGCGTCGCGCCGCCCTCGCCTTCCACTTTTTATATGCAGCTTCCTTGACACTCAGTAGCTAGCGACATCCCATGTTTACGTGGCAGCCTCGGGGGAAAATTCTTAAGAGTGTCTGTCGCCTACCCGCGCGTGAGAGGCTGAAAAGCGACGGAGCAGTAAGGTCGACCTTGAAGCGCGCATCAAATGCCGCGTCGCCTCAACGAGCCAAGCGCTGAACTAGCGTGCAAGCTTCCCGCCGAACAGTTCTTATATGGGACACTAAGCGGTGACCATATAATTTCATTGCTGGAAGGTCTGTAGCAAAGTTCAGTGCAGGTCGCAATCTGAGTTTCACATACATCCAGTTAGTACATTTTTAAGTACGACAGTTCAAAATGGTCGTTTTCAGCTACGTTGGAGGGCTTTAAATCTTTGTTTGAAATTAGCATGGTGCTTTAAAAATTACATACTGACCTTGCCGGAAGTGTGTTTTCTTTTCGTAAATTCGCAGAATGAGTATTCCATTCGTCTCTTCAACATCGTACCTTTCCATACTCCTTAAAAATTCTGCACGTCATAAGTTGGTCTTAAGGACGCCGCTTACGACGCGCTGCAAGTGCATCGTATTGACCAGTGAAATGCGTTTTTTTTTTAATATATTCCGCATGTGCCCGTTGTGCCAATGTATGAAAATAATGGGAAAGTGTGAGATTTCATTGTTAATATACAGAATGCCCATAAATTATCTTTACAACTTTAGACTTTAATAACTTTAAAACTATGCAAGATAACAACAAACGGTTTTTGACATGCAGCAAGATAACTTATAAAGGTTTTTTTAACGTATTTTGCCAAGACTCACACAAGGAATTACTTTTTGAAAAACATTTGTTCCTCCGATGAGTCAACTTTCCATATGTCAGGCAAACTGAATCGTCATAATGTTCGTATCTGGGGATCAGAACCCCCTCATGTTACACGTGACATGGAAAGTGTCAGTCCCTAAAGCAACGTGCGGTGCGGACTTATGCATGATTACATTATTGGTCCATTCTTTTTCATCCAGTCGAGAGCCACAAGTGGTGTTTACTTGGACATGTTGCAAGAGTTTGCTGTGCCACAACTGGACCATCTATAACTGACGTAATTTTCCATCAGGATGGGGCACCACCCCACGTGTCCCTCATTGTCCTTCAATTTCTGGGTGCAAAGTTTCCGAGCAGGTGGATTGGACGAGATGGTCCGACCCTATGGCCGCCACGATAACCTTACATTACCTACCCCACTTGACTTCTTCCTATGGGGTTTTGTAAATGATCAGAGGCCTGTTTCATAAAACTACAAATCTACAAACTACATGTTACAAGTTACAAGTATAATCTGTACAAGTCTCATTTACAAGTGTTTCTGAAAGAAAAACTTCCGACTTGTAAAAATACAATCTCTTGTTACAAGTCATTCGTAATTCTGATTTCTTAATTTACTTTCTTTTGTGTTCTATTATCTGTGTGATTTATTTGTTCCAGCTTGGTTTTGTTAAGAGAAATACTTGAGAGAATTTTCATAATTTAGTAACATAAAGTAATAGTTAATTTTACAAAATGTTAGCTGATATAAAGTCTGTAACTTGTGTAATATTATTTCTATTGCAGTCATCCCTACCCAATAATCCAGCACCATTTATAATGTTTTAAATTCTAATATCCTACCTATACCTCTAAACACTTGTCAAGATTTAATAAAACTTTGTGTTTATAAAGCAGTGACTCCCGATATGTAACTATAAGTGATTGCTTCGTGTTATCATTATTATTCTGCTGGTGATAAAAATTCGAGCTGTTAAATCAGTCACTTCAGAGGATGCTTGCGTATATTACATGTAGGTTAGGAACTTAAGAAAATTAACTACTTTATTTTCAAATACCTTTTATACACAATATTAAGTGTTGATTAAATATTTTTATTAATGCAGAAGGTATTCAAAACAAATATATATTTTTAAAAGACACGTAAATTCAGTAAATATTTATTTGAATAATCTCTCTTAACCTGAAATTACAAGTGTTATCTTCCATATCAATTGCAGAAAAAAGAGTAAGTTTCATATTACAACTTTTATGGATTTAAAGACAATTGAAAACAACTGATAGTATAAATACAACTTCCTCGGCATAAGTATAAACTCCATCACTCATCTATTCAAACTTGTAAATATGTTTACCTAGGTCGCAAAACTTGTATAAAATACTGCCATATTTACAAGTGTTTATTCGTACAAGTATTTTCGAGAAACACAGTCACCATTCGACTTGTACAACTGCACTTGTAGCAACCAGTTTCGACTTGAAGTTTTATGAAACAGAAAATACTAATTTTTTACAAGTTACAAGTGAATTCTCTTGTACCTTGCAGACTTGTAGTTTTATGAAACATGCCCCAGGTATACCGAACCAAGGTAACACACCTGCAGGACTTGAAGACATGCATTCGTAATGCATTTCAACGTGTCACTGTGGAGATGCTGGAGCATTCAAAGAAAGACATTTAATACCGACTGGACATTATCCGTACCACTAGGGGTGCATATACCAACGTGTATGAATGAGGTAAAAACCTTTATAAGTTATCTTGCTGTATGTTGAAAACTTTTGTTGTTATCTTCTTAATGTATAAAATGAAGTGTCCCGACTGACACACTCATTCACTCACTCATTAACGGACAGCCCAAACCGCTGCACCTAAAACCATGAAATTTTGCCCCGTAGGCACCGACAAAGAATGGATTTTTCGAAATTCAATAATTAAGGGGGTGAAAAGGGGTGAAAAACGTTTTTAAATCATCCCTGATATCACGTTAATCTGGAAAGCTATCATATAATTTTTATCTTTATAATTTTGCCCAAAGAAATGCATATTTGCAAATTTTTTAATTTTACGAAATTCGAAAATGAAGGGGGTGAAAAGCCATAAAATGTGTTTTCCATTAATCCGTGGTTTCTCCTAAACCATTTTAGATAGTGAGTTCATTTTTTCTTTAAAATGATGCTTAAGTAAATATATAAAAATATATTTTGAACTTTATCGAAATTCGTTCCCGAAAGCTCTTTAAAAAATAAAACTTTTTTTATTAATCCCACTTATCTCCTAAACCAGTGGAACTGTTGAAATGGTTTTTGCTTTAAAATAAATCTTACGTAAATATAAAAAAAGAAATTTCAGGATTTTTCGAAATTCGTCCTTGAAATCTGTTAAAAAATTTATAATGTGTTTTCAAATAATAATCTGTATCGCTTATACCCGTTTAGAGATTTTTTTTACAAGAATGAAGCTTATGTAAATATCTACAAATCAAATTTAGGATTTTATGAAATTCGAAAATTAAGGATGTGAAATGAAGAAAAATTCTACAGTCTCCCGAAAAAAGATAATGATCACGGATAAATAATTCAACAGTTGTTTCTTTTTGCCAGCCTACTCGTAAATAAAACCTCTTTGGACTGTAGCCTGTATTTGCGAAAGAATTATCACGGCCTGCCTTTAAGCATTCACTCAGATATTGTATAAAGTTTGAGGTGTGGAAGGGGTGGGGTTACGGGTTCGTATCCCGTGCAAGACTTTGCGATGGGAATTACTATGACATCATACGAGTATTTTGCACGCGCTCTTTACACTGAGCTATGATAATGTATAGTTCACTGTTATTGAGTACGCTAACTGTTAAATGCCTTCATCACATATTTTGTCCATTGTTACTGTTTACATTACATAATTTCACCCGGGCAAAGCAGCAGTTACTTTAATATAAACTTTAGTTATCTTATCGTTGTATGATTGGCAGCGAATCGTTGAATACACTTTCATGTATTTTCCTACTTAAATTAAACAATACTGAAATAAAAGTAACTGAATTATACCTATTTGTGTTTAATATAATCAATAAACTTTATTTTTTAAAACTTTATAGTGACTACACAGTGTATCTTAGACGCGCAAACATCAAGTGACGTGTCCATAGAGGTTAGACGTTAGTCGTTACACGCGGAAAGATACTAATTGGCTGGAAGTAGATATTTAGCAGGGCTTCACTGAGTGCTCACTTTATCCCGAACTGCCTATATCACGAAGGCGCCAGGTTTAGTATTTTGGTACCATATCATGTTATAGAGATTCATAACCACGCCCTGTGTACTGCCAAAATAAATATGTATGTACCAACCGATGGTAACACGTCTGGAAAACAAAATAAGAACAACGGGTGATGTGGTTTCAGCAACAATCATACTGCAATGACTATGTAAACAAATTATTTTGTACTGCGAGCAGCTGCTCCTTGGCTCGACTAAAACCCAGAGATTTACGCTTAACTTACTCGGCGTCTGTAAAAGTAGAGAAAAAAGAAGTCTAATATCTGAAAATAATATCAGCGAGTTGGAGCAGTTTTGCGCGTAGATGATCTGCTAACTTGTCCATAATAACACCGAGTCGCTTGAAACTGTTCTGTGAAACATTTTTTGCAGAAACTTCTCGTTGCCTTAACAACTTGTTTACCGAGGGGAAAAAGTTGTAAAAAGAAAATTAGTTCTTGAGTTTGAATATTGAAAAAGTTCATCTTCAATTTCACGTAAATTTTGCTATGAGAGGATGTAACAATTTGAAAGTTCTATTTAAGTAAATATAGAGACAGTTCACACGCAATGTTTGAATGATTAAGTTTCTCTTTAACTAAATTATGGTTCGACCTGTTTCTCGTTACAAAGAAAAATAGTTAACTTTATAAAGTAACTTGTTTTGAATCTTATTGTAACTTACAAGCATCCTTAATTCCATAAGAACAAAAATTTACTTGTCTGTTGCTGTAACAACACAATGTGCCCATACATTAATCAATCGGAATATTGTGAATAAAAATACAATCCTCACTAGTTCCAAAATATTTACTTCAGTGTGAATTAATCCAAAATTACCTCAAAAGACAACATTTTTATTAATTTTGAAACACTTCGTTATTTTTTTTAATGTCGCTTTTAAAAGCTTTCAGTTTAGCAATGCAGATAATTCTAAAACAATACAAATAACTTACTTCTGTTTTCTTCGTGTTCAGTTAATAAACTCTAAAATACTTAGTTTGAGGTAGCACGTGTAAATATTTATCATGTACAGTATCCTCAGAGACAACTGTTTTAATCTCCTCATTTTTACATTATTCAGTGTTTCTTCTAAGTTTCATTCTTCTGTGGTACTCTGTAAACTGTAATTTCAATATTCAATGCCATTTCAACGACATTTCAGCCAGGGGAAGGTACTGATGCGTAGAGCCCACGATTTTTGGTGAAAATAATTCTGCGACAATTTGTTTCAATGCCTTATGTGCACATACGAAGCCCTGCTTCATGGCCAGTGATTGGCTGTTATTAAGTCTCAGCGTCTAGGATTCTACCCGTAAACCACAGACGTGTGGTGTCGCAGTAACCTTGTTCCTGTTGACACAGTCAAATGAGCCACGTTTGTGCAATTATACATTCTGCCAATAACTAGAGACATGAACTTTTCGCGAAAAGAAATTTGCCTCACTTTGTGTCAGTGAAGTGTGTGCACGTCTGCAGACTTGCTTCACGGTCAGAGATTGGATGTTTTGACATTCGTGTGTCGTGGGGTTTTACACGCAAATCACAGACGTGTTGTGTTACAGTAACCTTATTGTGATTGGTACAGTCAAATGAGAAACGTCACAATTCAAAGGCACGCTGCCAATATCTATGAAGCAGAACTGCAGACGTCCACATAAGGCACTGGAACAAAGTGGGGCAAAATTCTTTTCGCGAAAAGTTCATGTCTCTACCAATAACCATGAAGCAAAGCTTCATATGTGCACATGAGGCATTGCAACAAACTGTTGCAGAATTATTTTCACCAAAACTCGTGGGCTCTAATGACGAGCAACTAAACCAAAGTACAATCAACTTGGTATTCACGTGGTAATTTTTTTTTACCTGAAAAATTTTTTGTAGAACGAATTATAAAAAACTCTTTGTAACATCATAGATTGTTGTTGTACACTTTGCCTGAATAGGCTTTGGAATATACAATTACATAATTAGTGTGACTGTGTGAGTGCGTGGATATATGGATGTGTGTGTATGTGTGTATGTGTGTGTAGGTGTGTGTATGTGTGTGTATGTGTGTGTATGTGTGTATGTATATATATATATATATATATATATATATATATATATATATATATATATATATATATAGGGTGGGGCGGATAAAATTGTACAAAGTGATAGGGTGGGTAGAGGCCACAAAAACAAGTATTTTGAACATAGGAACCCATGTCCGGAAGTGACCCTTTTACGGAGATAGCGCCCCTGAATGTAGGCAACACCTTGACATGATTCGCTCTTTTTCGGCTAGGGAAGGCGTACGTCAAGTGCGGTCGTTCCAGCCTCATACTCCTCCTGTCTTTAGCACACCTACCCTCGTCTCCACACCTCCCACGCTTGCCTCTCCTGATGTAGCAGTATTTCCGACCTTGTAAACAAACGTTGACTGCAGTGTTGACATCCCAGTTTCATCGTGTTGGCTTTTCTTTGCTCGGCTGATCTTGATCATTACAGGACAGTTACATTAGTAATCTGCAACTTTCTTTTAAAATTATGTGCACTTACCGTGAGCGATGAATAGGCTTAGCTCCCAGATCTGGCCGATGTGCACCTGGCGTATGGGGCCGCATATGGGAATTCACGTTCAGCGCAACGGTTGAACGCTGAACGCTATCCTGGACGCCTGCTGCCAGATTCCCATGTATGTTCTGCTGTTGATCGGCACTTTCGCGAAACTGGATCATTTGTGGTAAGCGTCAAAAGTCTTGTTTTAGCTGTTTACTTTCTTTTTTTACATTAGTGTGTTATTGTGACGCGAATCTTTGATTAGGATGGGCAGGAGAGAGGACGACGGTCACGTGTCCAGGATAATATTGCGATGACGTCGTACAGCGAGTACAAGATAATCCACGCATAAGTTCGCGAGAGATCGGATCTGCAATTGGTACCAGCAAGCGCTCGGTGTTAAGGACTCCATGACCACGACTTCCATCCTTTTAAATTGACAAAAGTGGAACATCATCTTCCCGGCGATTTTCCTCTCCGTCTCAATTATTGGCAATGGTTGCAACATCAAATTGCTCAAAATCCTGACTTCCTCTTATTGATTTACTCTACAGACGAAAAAGGTTTTTCACGAGAAGGTACATTCAATGCTCACAATAACCACTTTTGGTAGGTTAATAACCCGCATGCCATGCATGAGCGTGGTTATCAACAAAACATTTTCGTCGATGTTTGGGCCGGTATTATCGGCGACCATTTGATAGGATGGGTGTCCGGCGCACAATGACAGACGTGTCCGAGATTACCTCAACGCTACTTTCCCTAACAAGAGGATAGGCCGTGCAGCTGATATCAAATCTCTGTCTGGCAGTTCTGTTTACAATTGTTTCTGCCGATATAGCTTTTTTTTTTCAAGAGGATATTTTACTGTTTCGACAAATAAGTCGGCCAGAATTTCGTTAATTACATAATTGCTAGAACCGTAGTATGTAGTGCCTTGAAAAAAATCAGCCAACATGGAGAAGATTATTTTAAACAAAACTGCAAAACAGATATTTGGTACCTGCTCTCGTTTAGGCGAAGAAATTAATATCGCTAAAAATGTAGAAACAAGAGAGCATGGCCTTAAGGCGGCCGTCTGGGTGAATCTGTATCGTGCGTTCGAGGTCTAGAAGTGTGACAGCGGTAAGGACGATACAGTATACCCATCTCGCCTTACCCTCGCCTCTAGGCGCAAGTCTTCTCATCGACAACTACCGTCTAGGAGACATTCAGTGCTGACATATTTTAATGACGTCATATTAAAGATGAAGTTGTATACTACATGCCTACCGTATACCTTTTAAATTATTATGCACTAGATTTGCATTCGTAAAATTACCGCAGAAACACCCATTTCCGGCTTTTTTTTTTTTTTTTTTTTTTTTTTTGGCGGCTAGAAAATATGTTTTAATGAGAAGTGGTGTACCTGAAATGGACACACACACACGGCTCTGAATGCTATTCCTAAGCTGACTTGACTCGTGCATGTAGAGCAGTGTTGCATAATCTTGTAGCGGTGGAAGTGTGCACACCACTCGGCGGCCTGGGATGGCGGGCACCTTAATACAAGAGTTGAAGAGGATGGCGCAGGCTGGTGGACACGGAGCTAGGGTCTCTTCAGCCAGACTCTAGTTGTCTGGTCTGGTCGGCGTTGTACTGATATGTCTGGACAGATCCTCCCACCACAATCACAGTCTGGCCAGGGGAACTCTGTACGGCTCGTGTCTCCTCATAACTGCCTGGCCCATCTCTGTGACCTCCATCCTCTCCTACCTTCATTACACGTGCGTGGTCAGTAGTCACCGGGCAATTTCCTCACTTACTTACTGCGGCCTTCTGTACCTCAAGTTTTCAGGCAACATTTTGGCTAATCATGTCACTATTGTCTTATCAGTACCAACCGTATAATTTTAGTCTTGAAAAAATGACCTATCACGACAAAACCCCATTTTAAAGCAAACTTACAAACATATTTGTGATATCTATCTTCGTTTAAGCTTAAAAAATAGTTACCGCGGAAACAGTGTAAAGAAGACTTCATGGCCTTGATCTCATGACATCTCTCATGGAACAGCACCTGTTTCCCAGTTTATGATCTGTCTCCAGGTTCACTATTCACTTGGTACTTGTTTGTGTGATGTTCACATTACTCGAAAGTAAACGATTGAAGCCACATAACCAGTATATAGAGATGATAGTATATCGCGAAAATGTTTTGTGCCAACATAACCTTGAACACACTGTAGTTTCTTGCAACATATGTATGTTTGAGTGATATATGTCTGACACAACGTAGCTGCCTGCAGACCAATAACAGGCATCAAATATTACAATAGCGGGAATTTCATCCGCTTAGGACCGTTTCTATAAACGGCTTTCGAATGACAACCAACTGTTATCCCCATAGAGAAAGCATTGGTGAGCAGTTGGTTGTCATTCGAAAGACGTTTATAGGTATGGCCCTCAGTCTAATAGGATAGCAGCTGCAAGTACAAGCGGAAGTCAGTAATCTCTAATAAGCTGAACGTACGTTGAAACGCAGTAAACAGTCAACTGTCCACCGCGATATACAATCATCTCTAATGTCGATTTTTCGCGGGAAAACTTGACTGTTTGCTGTATTTCAACACACGTTCAGCTTACCATTACATCACTGGCCTGCGCATGTACATGGATCTGTTATCCTATTTGACTGAGCCAATAAGAATCGCGGTATTGTCATACTTGGTGCCTGTTATTGGTCTGAATACAACTACGTTGTTTTATGTAACCCAATCATACATGTTGCAAGAAACTGTAGCATTGTTAAGGATATGAGACACAATAAGTTTTCGCGTTGTACTATAATCTCTACCAAGATGTCACTTTTAAGAACTGATGGACATACAGACTTCAGAAGTACCGTAAAAACAAGGTACCAACACTCTAAATCTGAATTAGTGAATATTCACTGATTCACGCTGATGGATAAAGCAGTTTCAACAGTTTGAATGCGTGAAAATAGTCACTGTTTAATTAGTGTATATTCACTGATTTCTTTTAAGAGTGCCAAAATCTGACAAGTGAATAGTCACAGTTTTTTCCGTTGTTTTCAACGAACGATTTTCACTTACTGAATCAGTGAGAAATCACTGGAAAATCTGTGGACACTCACTTATTAACTTGTGGAATGTTGGCACTCTTTATCGGAATCAGTTAATAGTCACCGATTTCACAGTGGTTTCTCACTGATTCAAATTGTTGAAACTGCTCCATCCATCGGCGTGAATCAGTGAATATTCACTAATTGAGATTCAGAATGAAGGAAGAGAAAAATTAGCTATTTTAATCGACTGTTCAGTTTGTACACGGGACCCGACCATTTGTTTGTCTAATACCTACTACTTACTTGAACATCAGGCAATTAACTAACACATTGTACTTGAGTATTGTATAGTACAATTCATTCTAACATGCTAACTCGCTAATTGTTCGTTTCCCTACCTACTACAATTCTCTGGCAACGACATATATGTCGCGTATTCCGTTAGTGACAAAGTAAAAACTCCTCCAGCGGATGTCACGGTTATCTTGGTCCAGGTAATGACGTCACGGCAAGCTCGTTAGTCGCCGAGTGTCTGCACACTTATCACTCTTCTCCGCGCGTACTTCTTGTCACCTCGCATTGCCACTATCTCCCTTCTTCCTGTGTCCGCTGTCTAATTAACTTATATACCTTCCTTCCTGAAGAAATGTTTGAGGACGGTAATGAAGAACTCGCCAAGTTAATAACACCATTGCTGCTTGCAGCTCAGACCTGTATTTTCTGTCACTATGCTTTTCTTTTGATCTGCGAAGTTGACTCTCGCACCCCCTTCCCCCTCCAAGCCTAACCCCCTTTCCAGTCTACAGCACGCCATTATCATGACTTCAAAGTACCTCTGATTATGCCGCATTACGCCTCACCCCGAGTTCCTGCCAAGCGCATTGCAGACATTAAGGGGTAATTAACTACTTCGTGCTACCAGCGTTTATGACGGCTGCGGACCTGGTGATTCAACTACGTAACACCGCTTTAAAAGTAAGAGTCTGTTTTTAAACGAACCTCTTAGACGTGTGCGTGCCAAACATATTTAACTACAAAAAAAAAAAAAACACTCCAAAGTATGACGGAATGATGCTTTCAGAATACCACGCTTGCTGTAAATACAAATTGAACCACTCAAACTTCGCCAATTATAGTTTTTTATTTTTCAATTTCTGTGCCTCTAAATAACTATATACGAACGTAATTACAAGAACGGGGGTTGCCCTAGTATTCTGGTACAGTCGCATCCAATAAAATGGTAGGGTCTCCACCTCGCTACCTGCGCTCCAAGTGCGTTGCAGCGACTTACGACTTTTCTTTTTTTTTTTTTTTTACGAAACTATTTAACATGCATTAGATATTTATATCTGCGAAAATAACAGACGCCTCAAACAATGTCACCAAAGTTTAAAAAGTTCGGCACATTTACTAGGAACATCATTTTCGGGTCCCTCAAAATGGCAAAAACGGATTTTCAAGACTGCCATATGCGATAAATTTACAACCGGATTCGAAAAACACGACTACAGAAACAAGCGTACAACTTTAAACTACGCCGTCAATAAATAAAATAATGTGGTCACCACTTAAAGTCGCATACTAAAAGGATTATAGTAAAGTACTGCACGCCAGCTGAATGGCTTGCACGGAGAGGCGATAATATATTACATACGTCAGTCAACAGCAACCTTACCGCTCACACACAAATACAGCCTATCTAGGCAGGCTCCTTAAAGTCACCTCCTATCTGGCACTTAAATACGATACAGTATGCTCGTAAATACGTTATTTACTAAATCATTCCATGTGTGCCCCTTGTGCAATTGAAAGAAACTAAAATACACTTTAAATGATGACGGAAATGTAGTTTCGAAGCATCACGTCAATTTAGAAAATTAATTTTGGTGCCTCTCAAAATGGCTAAAACAGCTCTTTCAGCCGGTTGTATCTGAAAAATTATTCACGGGATTCGTTCGGAACTATTCTAGAAACATGCATTGTACTTCCCATGAAACTTTTCTCCATTAAATATATGTATGACTTGGTTATCGTGCCAGTGTAGCCTGTATATCTTCCTGGTTCAGACAATTATGAATGACCAGATAGGCGACCACCTTAAACCTGCCAGATTAGTAGTCACGAAGTTCAAATGGCGAATCAATGTTAAACAATTGTTTGTCACAATATGAAGCGTGAAAGTACACTTTTACAAATAAAGAGCGAGTGAGAGATCTTAGTCCGCGCTCAAAGTCGTGGTATTTAACACTGGTGAGGGATGACATGAGGTGTGTAGGAGCAGCGCCGGAATGGAAGAGCGGAGGAAATGAGATATCCCTGTGAAAACCCGCCAACCAGCGGCATCGTCCGGCATGATTCCCACATGCGAAAGTCCGGGGACCCGACACCTTGCCGGGAATCAAACACGAATCGCCTTTGTGGGAGGTGAATTCCAAATAAAGAGTATTCTACAAATAATTGTTTAAGAAACACAGCGAGAGAGAGAATTTTTAATATATAGCCTACTGAAAGTTTTGAAATTACAAGTCAGTATTCTGGAGGGAAAATACAGAGGGGAAAAAATGTATATGAACATAAGTTCTAAAACTTTCCATTACTGCACTACATGACATAGTGCATGGCGAGCGTGCTGGATAACTTTTGTGTGGAATGTAACATCGGACAATGTTTACCTTCCAATCACATACTACGTGTCTGGTATGTAGTAGCTAATAATAGCTGCGATGGCACGCCTTAGTAATATGATCCATGACCCACGTGCTGCGAGCTATGTAACATAAAGGCCTGTGAACTGTAATGCATACATGGTTCATTTTCGGTCCTGTTCCTTTAATTATGAGTATTGTTGCTCGGAAATATTGACATGCAATTTTGCAACAACCTGTATATGTAACGCGTGCGTATGTCTGATTTCGGGAAACAGTGGAAAGCGGTAATCAGGACGGCCTGAGTCGGGAATCAAAGCGGTACTCCAGAATGTGCGTCAAAGATGTTGCTGTTACGGCACCTCGCTAGGTAGTAATATTCAAATACACTGGAACATCGGGAGAATATTACTTGCTGGAGTGTTGTCCATAACAGTACAGCGTCCAGAACCTTGTATGATTAGACGTCTGTAATAAAACATGGTTAATCTTTATACGGATAAATAACAAACATTCGATATTGCCGCATCATATTTTGCATTGCCAAGTCAAATGTAGACACGTTAATGACGAAAGCATAACGCTAGACATCAACACGTTACATCTAAGCCTAGTAAACAAGAAACTTTACCGCGATGAGCCAATTTCTAAAGAACCTAGATTTTCGCGACAACTTTGTTTCAGTGTCTTGCGTACAAACTCGCAGTTCTGCTTTGTGGTCAATTATTGGGTGTTTTAACTCTCAGTATCTTGGAGTTTTGCCCACCAATCAGGGACGTGGACTGGCGTTTCGGTAACCTGCTTCTCAGTGGCGGATACAGCATTGCGACAAGGGGGGCCTATGCCTTCAATATTGTGTATACATACACCCCAAGCCAAATGCAGGGAAAATTTCGATTTTATAGTTGCAAAATAGTGCTTTTTAAGGAGTCTCCACATATAAAAATTTAATTACATAAATTAGAAAATTTGAAAATAAAGTATGTCTTAAAAGGTGAAGAGTGCAAATAAGAAATTAAATTAGAAAAACTATTAAAAAAAGAAAATAAATCGGACCTTAAAAGGAGGTTGCCGGGGCCCAATGAGCTCCCCCTCTGAATCCGCCTCTACTTCTTCTGATTGGCGCGGTGAGATAAGGACCACTTCTACACAAAGACAAGCTTCCACAAACCACGCAGCGGGGATTCAGGATTGCACGTAAAGCATTAAAACATAATGGCGTAAAATTATTTGAATGAAAGTTCAGGGTCTCTACAAATTACTATATTTTTATATAATAATCTGGGTAGCCTCTTGTTCGATCCTGCCCATACGTATTTTATTTAATCTTTCTTTCATTTTAATTCTTAAAGTTGTTTCCTTGTTTGGTTAATTATATTTTGAGTTACTTTTTAGAAGCAATATAATAGGTTGTGAAATACTTCTGCAGTGTAAAATTAATAACATATTCACGAAGGCATACAAACAAAAAACAGAATCTAGACCACGGTCCAAAATAAGTATAAAACAAACTTTATAGAAATATATTTGCGACAGTCTTGATTCCATAAAAGCAGCATGCAATTGGTTATGTCTAATTTGTTTTGTTACAATTTGATTACTCTCTCAGGTTTAAAGTGTCATCTGTCGGATATCTCCATCTGCACTGCGGAGTGACCTGCAAGGCAGAGGTTATATTATCATCCTGAATATTAAGGGGCTTCTGTACCGCTTGTCAAAACTTGGAAAACACCTACCTCTTCTCAATCACCTTAAAAACGAACTATTCAAGATAGAACAAAATTCTTTTTTATGTTAATGGAAAAAAGATGGTTTATTGTACGTAGTGATTTGAATTTCACATGTCGCCATGTCAAATACCTTAAAAAAGATGTTCAAAAGACTATATTTGGCGTCTCATTTCTTATTTCCTTAACAGGAACCTTGAATTCTTACATCACTAGGACGAAAGAGCAAAATTTTCTAAATGAATTGGTGTCATAAAAGTCAGTGGTTACAGAATTGAATTTCCGTGTAATTGTTTGTGAAAATGGTGTATTTTTGCGCGACCAGTGTCTGCTTCGTGCTGCCTGCAAGGAGCGACGGTTAAAACATGTCGAGCGCGCGGATAAGGCCGTCCGAGGAGGGGATGGCATGTGCGTGAAGCCGCAGGAGGGGAACTTATTTATCTGTGTTCTGCCCGTGTGTGTAGCTGAGACTGTCGTCTTGGGGACTGGAGATAGCGATAACCGAATGTCATGCAGAGCGCCAGCATGTTTGGAACTCTTCTGCACACCAAGTCACGCAGCATTCACTCTCGACAAGCCAAACTAGTAAGCCTATACACGAATAATCTTTGAAACTAAACTCGCCATTAATCGCAAACCATTCATCCAAACGATTTTAAACTTTTACAACATGTATGTGAAATGTTCTGTCCATAATTATGCATGTTAATTTTTGTAACTTCATTTATTATAGTGTTAAAAATAACTGTTAGTGACGTGTTACTGACCATAGTTGGAAAAATGTATCGTAAATACAGCAAGCGGCAAACTTTTTTGGTTTTAGAAGATAATGTGGATAGTGTTAGCGGACGATAGGAAGAGGATATTCTAAATTTTATTTGTATGACTTATCTGAGTTATGTGGAACGTTATTACTTTGGCGGCAGGTTGAACACAGAGAGTACTTCAGCCGCCGCGCGCGTCTGAATCAACGGCCTGTTCAAAAAACTGTCGTTTTAGTCACACCACACTTTCTTTACTAATTCACAAATTTGTATTTGAAAAAAAAATATTTCGATAACTCTTACTGAGTTAGGCCCTACTGAAGCATATAAATTCAGTGTAACAGTGTCGCTAGATAAACTATTGCAAACTTATTATATATTTTAGACACATGACAGTTGTTACTGCATATATCATTGCAGTAAAGTAGAGAGTAATGCAAATAGAAAAACATTTACGATAATCATAAATAAATATTTTGCACATTTATACAGTTACACATAAAATATGAATTTCCATTACGTCTACGAAATTTATGTTAATTATACAATTGAGAAGTAGCTACATTAAGCTATCAAATATTACAGTTTTTCACCTTTTGTAACAAAAGACTGTGATCATGGACACAAAGGTACTCAAGCACAATTTCTCCAAGTTCGGTTAAAGAAAATATGTTACAATATTAAATATTTCCCATCCACGATGGTTGCAACTGTACATGTTATTACAATATAAAGTTATACAAATATATGCATTCCCGGTTATTGAAATATATTTTACACACTTTACAACGACGTACAAAATACGCACATATATTAGGGGCCTATGC
>PNEQ01080679.1:0-18278 GCA_003012365.1 Medauroidea extradentata
GAGCTGTGTTAAGTTTAATGATACTCAGTTTATACATGTGTGTTTTTCTTTTAATTTCTGAATAATGTTGGCAGATTTCCTTTTGCACGAGGATGTCACATTAACTTATTTAGCATGTTTCTACATCGGCCCATGTAGCTGTGTGTGTTCTGTATACTCTTGGTAATACTTAGGGAGCTGAAAAAACAGTATTTTCTCTAAGTCATAAGCTAGAACCCAAACAATTGCAACTAGGCAACTGCGCAGTAACAAGTTCTAACCATTTCCTCAATCACTTACAAAATCCCTCCTAAACGTACTTATCTCCTTCACCTTCAACTCTTCTGAGAGTAAATTCTTCTCCCTCACCAACCTCACAAGTATAGACTACCTCCCTGCTCATCTGAATCTTCTCAATATTATTCCCTCTACCTCTATACTCTGCCCTAGTTAATAGGCTGCCTAACTTACCCAAGTCTCTGTGAAAAATATTTTGCTATACACTACATACACAGAGCATTCTTGTACACACAATACATTTATATTTAAATATAATATTGATTTTAGTACTTGACCAAGCTTCCATCGGTTAAAATTTCAAACACAAAAAACTTTTTGGCTGACATACCCTACCATAGTTAATTGTTCCGTAAACAGCCTACTGAGTGTCAAGTCAATGTGAACTGGCCTATTAAATAACACACACTACTCTGGCATTACATTTACAACTGATTAGCCGTTGAAGAAGTTGAATTATGATTTCTCTCAAATTAAAAGTCTTTAAGTCTATTTTGTTACCATTAGTACGGCTCTTGTAAGCCTATCAGCATTGAGGCTTCTGTGACTTCAGTGCATCAAAAATGGTGGATGCGACAAAGCTGAAACACTGAATTTAATTTAGTAATAACAATAATAAGATATTTAAATTCGCAACTGGGCTAAAACCTGGTGGCGAGCAGAATCCTCCCCATCTCCAATCCTTCCAACCCCCCGCAGTCACCATTTCCTCCCGCAGTGCATTCCACTCCCCCGCCTCTGCATTCTCCGCCACAACTTCTTAATTTTCTCACTGTTGTTTCCGTTTCCCTTTGTTATTGAGCAGGTCAAACTGCCCCATCCTCCCTCCCCGTTCATAACCCAATACAACCCTTACAAAATTTTCCATTCTCCTCATATCCCACAACAATTTCCATCCCAATACCTGTATCAGTCGCAAGGCCTAAAGTTCCATTTCTCCTCACCAGCCTGACCTTGCCTTTTCCATTTATTCATAATCCATCTCACTGCGCTTCTCTGCACCTTCTCCAGCTCTGCACTACCACCTCCATTTAGCAACAGTCAAGAGAACAAGCAGGCCTTGACTTTATGTTAACTAAACACTAATTTTCAAGACACAACTTACAATAAGAATGTATTGTTTGTGGACATATGCCAGTGCTCGTGTTTTGCTACCCAAACTTGTGTTAAACGACAATGTACACAAAACAGAAAAAAGCAATCTCAGAGGAATTCTGTCCGTTTGTCAACTAAACATGAGCAATGACATATGTCCACAAACCAATACATTCTTATTGTTCTTATTGTTAACTCCTATTACAGCAAATAAAATAATCTCCTACAACTTACTGCCAATTATTTAAATCAGTATTTTGTAGTGCAGAGTAAATTCAAATGTAACTTTTTTTTGCAGGAACTGCAGTGTTTTATATCTAAAATTAATTTCACTATTTCTATCCTTTCAAGGCTGTGCTTATAAGGTTATATATTAATTTTTGCTCTGACGTAGATTACAAACAAGAGCATTTGTACTTATTTTCTGCATGTTTGTATGCTACTGCAAATCCTCTTGTGTGGATCTTACCAGAATACTAGTAAGTTAGAGGATAGGCCTAACCGTACAAACTAGATGTAGGTCTATGTTGATTTCTGAAAAACATAAAAGTTCAACCAGGGTAGGAGAGTGGTGGGAATGTTGAGCAGGTTTTGTGTGGTAAAATGTTAGTATGAATTTAATCTTATAAGCAGGAAGTTCTATTGAATGCATACAGAGCATTACATAGGCCTAAGCAATAAAATTAAAAATTACTTACTTGTCTGCAACTTGTAGTACTGGGTGGGTTGCACTGGTTTCCACATCACCTATGAGAGGAGTCTCAAGAGGTAGAGTGCTCAATGCGTTAACTCTTTATTTTACATGGCGAGTTTCCCCAGGAGGCCTATTAAGCCATGGGACGCAAACACCAAAATTTTAAGATATATTATCACTTCGTTTATAGAAGTTTCGCCTCCAGCTGACGTTTTATTTTCTGCACGTTTTATCGTTCGAACTTGACATACGGGTTACTTCGCAACACTAACGATGTTTAATTATTATCAGAACAATATTTACTGAGACAGTACATGGTTTTCAAACAATTATAAACTATGTAAATATTCCGTCGCCTAACCTAAATCCACTCTGTCAATTGGCCGTACCATGTACTTAAATAAGTAGTCAGCATGCCCACTATTAGGCTAGCAGAATATTTGTTGTACACACAAAATCGAAGAAATTACGTCCGCGCACTTCACAAACTAACCTATCAAACACAATTCTTGACCCGCCATTTTTCTGAAAGCTCCACTAGATTCCAATTTAGGGTGGTCTCTCGTCGACTAGATTCTCGCACTTGAAAACTAGTGCGAAACGATTGGGCACTGGCACTAGATGTGACTATGCATACGAAAATTCGGATTTAGTGCCGATTTCAAGTTTTAGTGGACACTAGATTCGTCTCTGCATACGGCCCTAAGCGCACGCGGCCAAGCATTGCGAAAGATAGGCAGTTGCCAGACCTAACTATATGACCATGACCTAGATCGTTGCCTACGCTATTAACTAAAGGCCGGGACAGCGAGAATCAAGAGGCGTACCCTTTGATGTAGTTCCAAGAGTGTCGCTAGGGCTCGCTATTATGTTCTTTCCCGATGATAGCCGAACCGAAGTTACCCGAATGCATGTTTGTTGTTAACAATAATGTTACTTTATTCACTCCAGATATGAAGTGCGTTAAAGAGAAAAAAACCATTATGTTTACGTTACTCTTACTTTTGCCTGTTTATACCCTAACAGCACCATTACGTCACAACGGGATATTAATAACGCCGCAGAAACGTCGAAAAAATAACCTTAACGTCGCACAGACATCCAAATGTCCGCTTTTTGTGACGTCACTAATGTCACTTCGCCGTGACGTCTCTGCAACGTCGCCGCCAAGACGTACCTGTGATGTCGCTGCTACCGAGTCTGCTGTAAGGGTATGTCCAGTAAGTATACTGTACCTATTTTTTAATTCTTGGCATTTTGGGAAACAATGAAATATGACATTTTGTTCAGGTTTCGAGGAATTAAAGGTACAGTTCGGTACGCAGCAGCACGCCATTTCAAATGGCATTTATAACGTTTTGCTTCTAGTAAATAAGCTTCCACTGAATAAATATTATTCGCTATAATACACACGAGCTATCTTGTGCCTATTTCAGTATTAATTAGTATTACATGTACAACAAATTTAATAACATGCATAGTCTAAACTTATTGGGCATTGCAATATTCTGTAACGTACAAAAAGACCGTTAAAAGACGGAGAAATGGTACATTTGTAACCAAACAGTCATTTCAAGTTCAAATAGTCCATAGAATGAGGATATGAAGAGAAGTATAAACAATCGCCAAATAGTACGAATTTCAAATTGCGAATACAAGAAAAGAACAGAGATGCGACATCTAGCGGCCATGACAAGAACCTTCGCTGAAGGCACGGATTTTGTGCCGAAAAAGGCTGCCGTGTCCCGGCCTCTAGTTAATAGCGTAGGCAACGCCTAGATCAAGTGCGTGGTCAGTGCCAACATGACAAAAATACACCTCCCTCACAGACGACAATAACACATCAAAATAAATTTTTAGAAGGGTATATGTTAATTCTAGCATTTATTAGGGTTGTTGCAGTGTGTGTGTATATTCATCAATATTAATCTACGTGAAACACGCAAATTCATCAAAAACTCTGGCAACTCTAAAACATGACTAAAGTCAAACAAAATACTCAAAACTTTACAGAGTGTGAGGGAAGACACTTTTGATATAAACTCTCGGTGCATTGTGTTTTCAATAATAAAAAGTTTTACCTTACCGGACTTGGAGCTAAAGAGAGGCTCCGACTTCTCGCCCGCTGCCATGTACGGGAGTCTTGAGCTCAGCGGGCGTTGGGTGTTCACGTGCGTCGTGTTGACGTGGGTCGTTCCGCAACTCCCTCTACGAACCCGTCGTGCGCATCAAGCCACCATTACGGAACGGGCCAAGCGCCCGTACAGCCACGGCATATGGAACGCACCCGGCCATGTGGGCACACGAGGTAGCGGCGTCCAGACGCCGCCCCCGCGACGCCTGGTGCCACCAGCGTGTGCGTCGGTACCATAGAACTGCCAGCAAATGGTAGGAATATGCCCCCTTGACGAGAAGCGAAATAATTTAACATCAAAGTTGAACACTGTGTAAAAGCCCTCCTGTGCTTTACCCGTCAAGGGGAGTTATGCCATTTAACAGGGTTTAATATAGAAAGGCCAGGGGTAAGTGTGTTTCATGTGTACTGTGCCCCCTCTCAACTTTTTTCGTATTTAACCTAAATACCAATAAAACACCCCTGCGCCTCGCGACAACTTGGATTCGCCCACGCAGCCAACTTGCCGCCCAAATATCTACACACGTCATCCGTCAAACAGTTTCACGTTTTATTTGTTCTGTAATTGCCAGTGTTGTGTTATAATTATTTCTATTCAAATAACGTCCAAATGCTGTGTCTACATTTTTAAATGTTGTATGGTTCAAAATTTCATGTAGCTATAAATTAGGTAAACACTCCATAAACTATCCCGTTATACAAATTTGGGACTCTAACCCTCAAGCTGTGTTATTATGAGTGTTTTGGGCCTTTGCCCCAGTTTAATTTAGTGATTTTGTGTTTTTCGGCGAGTGCTTCCCGTGCTTTGGTGGCACGATGTCATGCACGCGGGAAGGACTCGCCAGCTGGCATTACGCGGCGGACCGGGACGGTCGACGTGTTAGTCACTCCGGGCCCTTCACAACTTTGCATAGTCAGTAGCGTACCAATATTCATTCTTATCGTCTGTAACATTTTCTTTTAACTTTGCTGGCACGGAGGTGTACCGTTCACCCCTGCAACTCGTCGCCGAGGGGCATTACTCAAATTATCTTTTTCACTCGTGTAGTGAATTTTCACGTAACAGCATCGCCCACCGGTCGGGCTTAGGGCCGTGTCCGCTATTTGCACCACCAGTGTTTTGAATGATTGGAGAATGGTGCTTTACCAACAAATATGTTTTTCCAGTTACAGGTGCGTATTTATTACTTGCCACTTCACGGCCATAAGGGCACAGGACCCTTCAACCTGCCTTCCAGTACTAGACCTATAGTGTGTGTATGTGTGTATTTTTATACTTTAGTGCTACGGGTGTGGGGAATGCCATAAGATTCCCCTGCGTAAGTAACATAGCGACGTAGAGTGGGAAGTGTTCTGCAACGCCACAGCCATCGGCCACGTAGCCCTGAAACCTAGAGTCTGTGCTCTCGTATGAGTGCCCGTTCTCTCTTAACGGGCTGGCGCACCGGGCAAACAACACTTAATCACAACCCCCACTCACATCAAATTGTCGCCCAACTTGTGTGGCGTAAAAAACCACGCACCATCGCAGTTACAGTTACTGTAAAATTCGCGCGCGGAGACCACGTTGTCGCCATTGTCGGTAGCAGAGGGAGAGAGTACGAGAGGGAAGACATCTTGTGGCAGCAACCGCCGTGCGTCCCCCTCACCACCACCGCTCTATCTAAGGGGTGGCAGCGTCCGCACCAAGGACAGCGTCATCCCCTTAGGCCGACGGAGCTACCTCCCTCTACCGTGCCGCATGGGGAGTTTGCCTCGCCAAGGTCGGTGACCTGACCAGGTGATCGTCCGCATCGTGCGTACTACCGCGCTCCTGCGACATTGCATACCTCGGTGCGTATGGAGCCACTGGACATCTTCTGCGACAACCGCGACTTTCCGCTGCAGGCGACGTACGATGATATACCTGCACTGACAGTGAGGGCCAAGACGTGTAGCTGCCAACTGAAATACACCGTTTGCAACCGTGTGTGCGTGCGCAGCACAACAAACAAACTTTAAACAGGAAGCAAATTTCAGTGACATTATAAAGCATAAAGTATGTGACAGCCTAGTCTGTCTGCACCCAGGACAGTTTACTGTACTGTGCGTGACGTGTTCCGCACAATACCACGAGGGATTCTTGTCGGCCACGGAAGTGGTGAAGGCACACACGGGACCTTTCCGGTGCAACATGTGCGAGACTCGCGCGGGAGCCACAACGGCACGTTCACCCATTGACGGCGCAAAACACCGATTCTCCACACTGTTCGTGATGGGAGGCGGCAACGTACCTGATACACCAGTACGTGAGTGCAGACGACCGCGATGCCGCGTGGAGGCAGGAACTACGTTGCGGTGTAAGTACTGTGAGCAAGATGCGCACATGGAATGCCTCGTAGTCGAGGAGAAGCAGACGGTAGTCGGCATAGGCTTTCTGTGTTTTGGCTCTATCGCTGCTACACAACAACCTCCGCCGGAGACACCGAACTGGCAGAACCACACCACCGAGGTCAGCAACCTAGGTCACAGTGCTATCCCACAAACAACTGTCGCAGTCATTCAGAGCATGTCTATACCACCAATGTTTACGAGTGCATGGCTCACTCAAGTGACACCGCAGGTGACGGAGACGGCCGCGACGCGCTCGCCAGCCATGTCGATGCCACGCCAGTTCCAGACGCTACCAACTTTCGCGGGATTAACGTGCGAGGACCTGGAGGCGTTCCTCGAGGACTGTGAAGGCCGCCTACACCGGTACGGCGTTATCGACGAAGAATGGCCGCAAGTCATTGGGAAGCAGCTGACGGGCCAAGCCAGTAGGTGGTGGTCGTCAAGTATGGTGAGATATGGGATGGCTTGGAACGAATTCCGGGGACTGTTCCTGTCACAATACGGGGAAGCGTTTATGTCACTACAAGCCCAATGCCAACTCGCGCTGGAGCCACAGGGGAACGAGCCACTGTCAATGTTTGAATCGCGCAAGTACCACCAACTGCGCAAGTATCAACCACACCTTAGTGTGCGACAAATGCTTACTACCATCGCCAAAACAGCGCGCTCAGAGTTCCGTGCTTCGCTTGTGCCACTACTGACGTATGAGCCAGAAGAGTTCATAAAGGCCACCACACTGTTCCGGAGAGTGACGCTCCAGCCGCCGGTGACACTGCGCTGGAGCGGCGGCGCTGACAGACCCACGACAGCTGCACAACTAGCAACACCAAGGACAGCGGTGACGGGCGGAGAGCGATATCGCGAACGGAACACAAGGTATGAGAGTAATTATTCCAAGGGTGATGTGCATGACAACACGAAACAACGACGCTCACTAGACTATTCCAAGCCACCCCCGTTCCCATGTCAGTTCTGCCGGGGCGACTAGTTACACTGGCATGAAGACTGTCCTAGAGCGCCGGTGAAGCCGAGGCAAGGGGACAAGTATACCAGGTCCCATTCGGGAAACGGACAGTAGGGGTCACGAGATCCTGACGTCACTATGTACCCCGGAGTCAATGTAAACAACCAGACACCATAACATGCTCTACTCCAGCAAATCCATAGTCGACACCATCCATCAATAAAAATTTTAGTAAGCATAAATAACCTCCGCTGTTATGCGCTAGTAGGCACAGCGGCCTCAAACAATTTCATTCGCGAAGCGCGCAGTAAACTTGCGTTGTAGTCAATGGCGCTGCAAGGCTATGATTTCGAGGTCGATCATGTAGCGGGGAACGACAACCAATTGGCCGACACATTTTCGCGGGCGCCGCGCACTGACATCATCGTGCGCGTTATGACGGACTGGGGCGATATCCTGCCACCCGAGCTGCAGTCAGCTGACGCCCAGCTATATCAGCTGATAGCAGAACAGCAAGATGCCAATGTCAACAACCTTTACGAGGTGGTTGTAGCGGCGCAGCAAGACTGTCCCACATGTCAGAACAAGTACCAGGAATGCGCGAACGAGTTGGCACACCAGTGGCGTGTAGTCAACGAACGGGGAAGAGATGCCCACCCCTTCGGGAGGGACAGTGGAGACTGTTTGTGCCCGAGAGTGAACGCGGGAACGTGATACGTCACGCCCATTACGGAAACTTCGCTGGACATTGGGGCGCGTGCCTGACCACCTGCAATGTAAGCCGCCTGTTCTACTGGCAAGGGGTGACCCGGGCAGTGCAACGGTATGTCAGAAGCTGCGAGACATGCAACAAGTACAAGTCGCGAAGAACCGACGGCGAGCAACAACAGCAGCCACATCTGCCAGAGCGCCCCTTCAAAACTGTCGCCCTAGACATCATGGTCCCATACCCCTATTCCACGAACGGCAAGAGCTTCATTTTAGTGGTGACGGATATGTTTTCGAGGTGGACGGAAGCCTACGCTGTTCCCAGCACACGCATTAAGAATCTAGTGCGAACACATGACACAGAGTTTTATGCAAGATGGGGCTACCCGAAGGTCCTGCTTACGGACAACATGTCACAATTCACTGGGGGAAAATGGAGAGACATATGTGGGAAGTGGGGCGTCTACCACCACACCACACCACACCAGTGTATCACTCGAGAGCCAATCCCACGGAGCGTCGGAATCAGGATCTGAAGACGCAGCTCCGACTCCGTGTGGGGAAAAGGCACGAGACCTGGGCCGAACACATGCCCGCAGCCCTGTTCACACTTAGGTGCCAGGTGAACGCGGCCTTCGGACAATCACCAGCAGAGGCACTACTGAGGTGCAATCTCAGACTCCCAGGCGAGTATCAGTGCGCCGCCATCAGCGAGGAGGAACCTGGAAGCCCTGAAGTAAGGACAGAGAGGCGACAGGAGCGACAAGCAGCGATGAGGGCTAACCAAGAGTGCAACACGCAACAGTGGCTCAAGTCCTCGAGACGCCTCCCCAAACAGCTCCAGCCTGGACAGCGGGTGTACATCCGAGCGCACCCTCTCTCGGCAGGAAAAAATAACTACTGCGCAGGCTTCGCCGTCAAGAGGACTGGACTGCACCAAGTTGTACGAGCGTGCGGCAGGACCACCTACCTCGTTAGGCACCACAACGACCGAATAAACAAAGTACATAGAGATGCTCAGCGAGCTGCTTATGGTGGCAGAGGTAGAACGCCCCACGGCACCACGCACCCCAGGACAGACCCGCCAGACAGGGCGCCACCTAGCACCCCACGTGCAGGAGCGCCCCCCCCCCCCCCCCCAGTGGGTGCGTAAGGCGCCTCTTCGCGAGCTGGAACCCGCCGACTACGGCAGGAGAAGGCAGACGGTGCGGAGGGTCAGTCGACACTACTGATGTGAAGCCGATACGCTCACCTGAACAACGTAACAGCTCAAGAGTTCCGGCGAGGCTCCAAGAGCCCACCGACGGAGTCGTATGCGTCTCGGCGCCTGGCGTGGAGACACCACCTGCCGATGCGGACCAACTCCACCCCCGAGGCGCCATGCCCGGGGCGGAGGTGACGGGGCCGTCTGTTCAAGACAAAGCTCGAGGAGGGACCGGCGACACCGACGTCCAGCTGCCGCTGGCCGGAGACGACAGCCGAGCACCCTCCGGCCTACCGCAGGATATAACACGGTACAACACGGAGGTCGACCCAACACCAGCACCGCACGAGGGGAGGGGGGACAGGGTGCCCTTGTCGCCCTTCCCCACCACATCCATCCAGGACCCAGCTCTGCGGCCACCTCTGCAGCCCGACCCGGGTGACCTGGACCCTGGGGACCACCTACAGGGCGGGGAAGGCCTACTGCCTTCCCGCCGGTCGAGAAGTACGGGCCGCAGAGTGCACCCCGGGTGCACCTCCTGCCACGACGATCTGGCGACCAAGACGAAGGCAACGGCACTCCGCAGTCGTCAGCCACCCCAGCCAGGCAGGTACTTCCTCCGCACGCGGCCAGCCGGCCCTCGGAGTCCCTCCTGCTGCAGGTAAGGCGGCAGCATTGTGATGCATAGACGGGCTACCAGGAGGGGGGCGTTTGACGCGGGTCGTTCCGCAACTCCCTCTCTCTGAGCCCGTCGTGCGCATCAGGCCACCATTAAGGAACGGGCAGAGCGCCTGTACAGCCACGGCATATGGGAACGCACCCGGCCACTTGGGCACACGAGGTAGCGGCGTCCAGACGCCGCCCCCGCTACGCTGGGTGCCACCAGCGTGTGCGTCGGTCCCAGAGAACTGCCAGCAAATGGTAGGAATATGCCCCCTTGACGAGAAGCGACGTATTTAAACATCAAAGTTGAACACTGTGTAAAAGCCCTCGCGTGCTTTTCCCGTCAAGGGGAGTTATGCCATTAAACAGGGTTTAATATAGAAAGGCCAGGGGTAAGTGTGTTTCATGTGTACTGTGCCCCCTCTCAACTTTTTTCGTGTTTAATCTTAATACCAATAAAACACCCCTGCGTCCGCGACAACTTGGATTCGCCCACGCAGCCAACTTGCCGCCCAAATATCTACACATGTTCTCCCCCAAACAGTTTCACGTTTTATTTGTTCTGTAATTGCCAGTGTTGTGTTATAATTATTTCTATTCAAATAACGTCCAAATGCAGTGTCTACGTCTTTAAATGTTGTGTGGTTCAAAATTTCATGTAACTATAAGTTATGTAAACTCTCCATAAACTATCCTATTATACAAATTTGGGACTCTAACCCTCAAGCTGTGCTATTATGAGTGTTTTGGGCCTTTGCCCCAGTTTAATTTAGTGATTTTGGGATTTTCGGCGAGTGCTTCCAGCGCTTTGGCGGCACGATGTCATGCACGCAGGAAGGACTCGCCAGTTGGCATTACGCGGCGGACCGGGACGGTCGACGTGTTAGTCACTCCGGGCCCTTCACAACTTTGCATAGTCAGTAGCGTACCAATAGAAATTCTTTTCGTCTGGAACATCTTCTTTTTACTTTGCTGGCCCGGAGGTGTACCGTTCACCCATGCAACTCGTTGCCAAGAGGCATTAATTAAGTTATCTTTTTCACTCGTGTAGTGAATTTTCACATAACAGCATCGCCCACCGGTCGGGCTTAGGGCCGGGTACGCTATTTGCGCCACCAGTGTTGTGTGATTTGGAGCATGGTGCTTTACCAATAAATACGTTTTTCCAGTTACAGGTGCGTATTTATTACTTGCCACTTCACAGCCATAAGGGCACGGGACCCTTCAACCCGCCTTCCAGTACTAGACCTATAGTGTGTGTATGTGTGTATATTTCTACTTTAGTGCTACGGGTGTGGGGAACGCCATAAGATTCCCCTGCGTAAGTAACATAGCGACGTAGAGTGGGGAGTGTTCTGCAACGTGGCCCTGAAACCTAGAGTCTCTGCTCTCATGAGTGCCCGTTCTCTCTTAACGGGCTAGCGCACCGGGCAAACAACACTTAATCACGACCCCCGCTCACATCATTCTTTAATAAAATAGTTCAAAAATGTTCTAAAGTATATTACGTATGGAACAAAGATTTTTTATTACGTAAAATAATTTATCGAAATACGGCTCATATGGATGCCAAATTCTGATATTTCAAATTGAAACCGTAATAGTAACATTGTAGAGCATGCATTATTAAAAACTTTTTACAGCTACGACATTTCTTTAAGTAATTACAAATTTTTTTAACTTTTAAATTTTTTTCTACTATATATTTTGAAAGATATTATTTAGTACTGGTGTGCGATTTAAATTATACGTTAGTAGTATCTATCGGTGTCATTTAAACTACAACTTAAATGTAAATGTATGTCTCGGCCGCCTTCCGTTTTTCATTGATTTCACTGATATCACTTACAGTTCGCCAGTGTCCGTGAACAATAAGGGAACAGCGTCAGTAATCAGCAAAATATTTTCACTCTCAGTAAATAGATAATATCGGAAAATTAAATCAGTAAACATTACTGCAATGTACATTGCCTAGCAACCAGATCTCAGGCATATCTGTGATTGCATTCTTGCTATAAACTGACATGTTTATTTTGTTCGCTATATAAATTGTATATAATTTAATAATAAAGTTGGTATATTTTTAGCATATTGATCAGGGTCATATGACCATGATATTGATACATCTAGCACGACTTACGACTGATACTGTTTTCTTCGATTTTTCACGACGGAACTTATACATTGTGGGCCTTATTCATAGTCGTGAGATAGTTCCGAGATGATCCTGAGATCATCTTGTGTCAGTTAGTCCAGGGTTGGTCCTATAGTCCGGACCAAGTGTTACCTTATTCATAAACGCCAAGTAACGTCGGACTAGATATAGTCCGCGTCTATGAATAAGACAAAAAATTAGTCCGACGATAATCCCGCACTAGTCCGGGTCAAAAACGACTATGAATAAGCCCCTGTGTGTATTTAAGGTTTAGGAAGCTGTATCCATTATTCTTAAATGCATAAACAAGGTACGATTCAACCTCTAAACATTATTTAGTCTTTGCGAACTGCACGACGAATGCTTCTGTAACTATAAACAGACGTTAAATAAACGCATATAAATTAATAGATACAATCTTTGGCCCTTAAATATTAAAAAAAGACTCGTCCTGTAATTAGACAACTTCAACTTTTGAATTTCCGCCAACAATATTGGTTTACTGACAGCACTGACGCTCTGAAACGCCAGTAAAATCGGTAATCTCAGTAAACGGATGTAGCCTCGCACAGGGTATCGTCATCAACCGACCATCAGTGACTATCAAGGCCCTGCTACATAGAGACGGTGAGATAGTCGCTGTCGTGCTGTTGTCGGGTCGGCGTCGTTCATTTCCTAGCTGCGTGCTACATTGAGAGTCGTTTCTTTGCTGGTGAGTTTAGTTCCCGCAATTCATAACAGATGGCAGCTCAATCGCCAGTTGTGGTTTTCTTTTTATATTTGCAAAATTTTGTTGAAAATGGTGCAGTAAATACTTTAAAATAAGGTCAATACAAATCGTAGTGGACGTGAATAGAAACTTTTCACTTTAAATTGGCTCGTAATTTTCGCGGCGCATATATATGGCTAATCAAAAAACTGTAGTGGCCATCAGATGATCGCGAGTCGGTGGATTGTCGGCGAGTTGTCGGTGAAACATAAAAGTTGGCCATCTCCACCGTCCCCGACAACAACACGACAACGACTCTGACGTCATGGTCACATTCTCCAATCAGATGGCAGAATGGCAACGACTGGTCACCGACCGACGACTCACCGTCTCTATGTAGCAGGGCCTTCAGTGCCGTCAACAATTTCGGAACTATAGCTGAAATTACTTAAAAACACTGGCCAGTGAAATCAGTGAATAACAGAAGGCAGCCCTCGTAGTTAACATGTTTGATATTGAAGTAATTAACTATCGCAGTGGTTAGTATTACATCAATATTAGTTGATAATTTACTTATTTCTTGTGATAGTTATTCAGATATTTTATTTGGAGGTTGTAACACAGGCCCTTACTATGGGATGTGGTTAAAGTTGTAGTTTAGCACTGTTCATCCGTGCAATACAAAACACTGGCGGCGGTGCCGAACCTGAGCCTGTACCTTGGACATTGCTGATTAATGAAAGCCACAATGCTGTAGAAATAATTTAAATGAATTTAAGCCCCTGGGCGTGCACGAGTGGCAAGTGTGAGAGGTATCACCAGGTACAGCAAACTTGAAATGAATATATTCCATTGAAGTCTTACGCTAGTGATATACTATATGGTTGTACAAAGAATGTGATAGTGCCCGGTGCGATATAGATCCGTCCGCCTCGTCTCGCAACTAACTGCCACCTGTCGAGCCTTTTGCACCGACCAGTCAGCAAGCCACCTTGTGGCGGAAAAATTTTTCAATTAGTACATAAAAACACAGTAAAGACAATTTAAAAGCACAAATGCTTTAAATGGAAGAAACTTGCGATGTAGTGTCCCAAAGGCATTTGTGGGAATTGTCATGCCTTCATGTGCTAACAAATGACCTCGCCTACAAAAGTGCAAGACAGTGTAGCATAGAGTAATCTGTACCAACATGGCGACTATAAACGGTCCACAGTGATTCCATCAATAGATGGCAGTATGTTTAATTCTTTTAAAACTCTTTCTTGTTTTGTTGTCAGATAATTCTGTATTTTAAATGTGTAGTCATTTGTTACTATTATTATTTACCCTGTGTATTGTCACTTCTAGTACCTGTATCACTTTATTATGTTGTATATAAGATGTCAAGAATAGAATTGGACTGTATAAAGGAAAATACTTCTTCACGAATACGTTTATTGGAAAATAGCGGCTTTCACTATTTGTTTTACATTTACAACATAATAAATTGTAGGAATAAATTTAATTATGCACCTGCATATGAAGGAAAATTAATATTGCATCATTTTATTTTAAAATAACTTAAGTTTCGTCTATATTTCACATAAATACAGCTTGTTTTGGTTTCATAATTGTTCTAAACAAAACAAAGTAAAGGTAAACATCCTGTGAACAAACCCTGTAACCGTACTCCGGCCTCGGTTGCCATAAATGTGCAAACACCCTCAGCCTGGTTGCAGCATGTTTGCAAACACCCTTGCAAACAGGAGCGCTAAAATGCTCTGTTCACAGGTATCGCTACCAATTCAAACGCTAAAATACGCCTAGTGACTGATATAATGTTCCAAAGTTCATGGCCCGGGTGAATAAAAACGAGTAAACGTGTTTACATGTACTAGTATACTCTTTACTCGAATTCATGTGAATAAGCCAGAGTGTATACTTCTACTTGTAAGTAAACACTCGCCGAGGAAGTAAAACCTCAGAAAAAGCTGTTATCAGTGTGAATAAACAAAAGTAAATACATTTAAGGCAAGTAAATACTTGTAATTTGGCGAGGTCAGCTAAACCCAGGCTTGCTATTCCTTACTTCGCTAATCATGGCTGCGTTTTTGAATTTAAGAAATGTTAAACTCTATCGTAATCGTGAAAACATTAATCCAAATGCAAGTAAGGAGTTATTATGCTTCGAAAGCGAAAATGTAAATCAAATTACAAATTATTTTCTGAGAGAAAATGATGAAAAATAAGGCGGAACATTATCGGCAAGAAAGAAGATTGAAATATTTTTAAGATACGTCAGTGACCCGGGATTTCAAAGTGGCGTTGCTATTGATGTTGGGGTTGAAAGAAGCACTGTTTGTAGAACTTTCGCAAGTGTTTTGTATAATATAGCTGAGAAAGCAGACGATTGGATTAAATACCCCTCGACCCACGAAGAGATGGTACGTGCCAAGGATGATTAGAGCTCTAAATTCCACATTCCAACTGTAATTGGCGCTGTAGACTTTTCGCACGTGCAAATTATGAAGCCTGCTCAATTCGGAGACGAATATATAAACAGAAAAGGTAAAACATCAATAAACGTACAGGCAACATGCGACGCTAATGAAAGGATTACAAGTATTGATGCTCAGTGGCCGGGGAGTGTTCACGATGCGAGAATTTGGCGTCAAAGTGGTGTGCAAGAAACTATGCGTGTATTTGATTGTGAATTTTGTCTATTAGGTGATAGCGGATACGGTATAACACCTTGGCTGTTGACGCCGTATGATGAGGTGAGAATTGATCGAGAACGCCGGTTCAATGTGATTCGTGCTCAAGAAAGAGTTGCTATTGAGCGAGTTTTTGGTCAACTGAAACATCGTTTTCCTATCTTAGCCCATCCAGTGCGAGAAAAAGGGTCCAAAATTAGTTATTAGCTGTGCTGTACTACATAATGTAGCAAAACATTTAAACGATGGATGGGAATTCGAAATTGGTTGTGAAAATTATGACAACGATGACGGGTTTGCTGATGTTAACAACCACAGTGAGATTAGAAATCGCAGTCGTGGAAAACAAAAATGTAATCGCATTGCAAACTTATTATAAGTAATAAAAACACTTTTTTCAACATACATAACTTACATGTTATTATTTTCTTAGGTAACATTATAAGTAACATCATTATTGCACTTGTGGTGAACTGTTTTTTAATGTACGTATTACTTTTTGTTATGAAAAATTATCAATAAGTAACATCATTATCGCACTTGTGGTGAACTGTTTTATTTCAAAACAAGGTATTGTTGTAAACCACCTTCATCTTCCATTACAACAACAGTTGGTTCTTGATCTTTCATTTTCTTCTCGTCCATCTCCTTTATCAGCATTTATTCACGCTTCGTTTGCAATCTTGTTTTCTGTATTTGTTCTAACAATAATAATCGCTGCAGTTGTCCAGTCGTTAGCTTCGACTTTCCTTCGGTTTCAGCTGATAGCTTTAATTTCTTCTTCTTCTTTTCCAGTTGATTAGGAACATTTCCGGGTTCTCTGAAAGTGCAAATGTTTCGATTGTGTATTGAACCTCACAGGTATTCTCAGTCTCGGTGGTCTCTTCGACGCTGGGCCCAGGTACACTTGATGAACTGTTGCATTTCAGCCCAACACATAACGCACCAGGTGTTTTACAAAAAACAGGATTTTCGTTTGCTTCCAGAATATGAAGAAAGTCTTTTTCCCAAGGCAACAGTTTGATGGGTTTGTTGCCAGTTGCGTTGGCGTCACTTTTTTTCTTGACAACAGTTTTCATATTATTTAACAGTTTTTTAAACTGAGGTACTGTAATTTATTTTCCCGTGTTTATTGAAAAATCTTTAGCCTTTTGACGTGGCCACATAGCACAAGGGGGTTGCGCGATGACGTTTGCTGAGTTAATCGACTTGGATTGCCGGAAGGGCGCCAGTCCGTCTAAACTTGAATTTACCCGGGCGGACACGGGACTCTTGCATTCAGGGTCGTGTTGGCCGTCGGCCACGTGACTGTCCCTTGTACTGACCACTTACGTGATAATACCTAACGTTACGTTGGGGAAGAGTATTCTAGGGCTCTCTTCCACGCCCGACACACAAGTAAATACACTTACAAAACACTGCACTAAAAATATATACTAGAGCGGCACCTGCCGCTTGCTCCGGAGAAGGCCGGGCCCTGATACTCACGAGAGGTGAGGGAAATGAAAGGCGCACGTTGGTGGAAAACGACGTGTATTCACACGAAATACCCTCATACAGAAAGTGGGATGAGAGCTAAGTGGGCCTGACCATTAGGCCGGTCAGTAGCCGAAAAGACGGTGAAAAGCGACGGCGTCGCGGTGAACTTACATGATAAACCTCGGAGGCCGTGAGTTGACCGAGGATGGGTGGCGATCGGGGGGCTGCGAAGACAAATTACGATTCCAAGAAAAACTCAACTATTGATGTGACTGATTGTAGCAAAGTTGAAGTGCCTCCCCGACGCGACGTGCGTGCCTAACCCTAAGGCCCGCTAGCATCAACTGGCGAGAACATGGCGGCGAGCGGCGAGCCAAGCTCCCAGTTCCCGCGCAGGCCTCGTGAGGGAAATTTTGATAGTTACATTTTTACTTACAGACAATACATATGCATGGTAACCCTTTGTAATGTTCTTAATTGTAAATTAGGTGTCTTAAGCAGTCTTTAAGTCTCTACTTTGGTTGTTTTGTTGACACGAGTTGACACACAATAAATGGCAAAACACTATATCACTTGTTACAGGCGCGTAACTGTCTTTGGGGTTCCGCGCACTCTCTTGCACACTCCCCGCTGGCTTGATAATGATAATTAATGTCAGTTCACAGGGGTTAATTACCGGCACGGGGAAATATGGCTTTGTCAGGTTGGCGGCAGGCCAGTCTCTGACCTGGGTCAATTTTGTATTCACTACTGCATTAATGTCATTGCAAAACACTGTGTAATTAAGTTATTATTGTATTCATCACACACTAGAATTAATTGCTGGATTTTTGGGGGTACAGGTTCCCGGGTCTGTAGCGGGGCTTTGCGAGCACGTGGCAAAGTTACGTGTCTTTTCAGCGGTCAATATCTTTTTAATCCTGGCGTGCCCTGTGTTCCCTCCAATGTCCCTTGTGCACAAAAATCGCCCCAACCCAGTGGTGAAGTCAGTTCCGTCCTAGCTGGTCTCCCTCGCCCGCAATGTTAATTAAACAGTTTTAATTTATTCCGGCCACGTGGGCCGGAAGTGACGTCAGGTGGCTTGCTGGTGACAAAGGGTCGATATGGCCGTCGGCAGTGGCCGGCGGGCCA